>CM029562.1:28352043-28430985 GCA_017309665.1 Coelopa frigida
CAAAGTTGTTTATAGAACAGACGCGTATTTAATTTAACTTTCTGTAAGCGTTTGGTGTGTAAAAAAATAACTCCAAACAGTTCGAAATTCCAGAGGAAAATTACTCAATCGCCATCCGAATTTTCACTCATTGTAATTAAAAGCAAATCACTCAATTGTCAGCGAAAATCACTCTATTCCACTCTACTCAATTCAATTCTATTTGACGTCACTCCGCCTACGAGTGATTTCATGTGATTCGAATTCGAATCGCTGTCAAAACAACAAGAATATATAAAAAGAACCCTTCGATACTTTGGAAATTCCATGGAAAATCACTCAGTCAGCATTCGAATCGTCACTCATTGTATTCATAATCAAATCACTCAATTGTCACTCACTCCACTCCACTCAATTCGATTTGACGTCACTAACGCCTGCGAGTTGATTCATGGAATTCGAATTCGATACCAAAACAACAGGAATATAAATTTCCACAATTCAATTCAAATTAACAGCGCTTTCATTGCCAACATTTGTCACCGTCTCCCAAAGGACCCAATCTATCTCTCTCTCTCCCTCTATCTTCCTCTCTATCTCTCTCTATCTCCCCCTCTATTTCTCTCTCTTGCACAATCGCCATCGCCTTGGGCCCAAGTTGGCCAATCAACCGTTCGCCTCCATTTATTGTTCCACGGCATTCATCCGCAGGAGAAATGCAAATTATGTGGCAACGCCGCGACGAACACACGAGCTGTGAATTGAGTGCGAATTCAAGTGGAGTGAATTGAATTGATTCGAATTGAATTGAATTCGAGTGAATTGAGCGAAATTGGAAGGGGAATAAAATAAGGGAGAGAGGACGAGTGAAATCGAGAGAGGGAGTGAGAGATAGAGAGAGAGAAGAAGTGATAGAAAGAGGAAGTGATAGAGAGAGAGGGAGGGAGAATGGATCTGGTATCCTGAAGTGTCTAATTAAAGTCGAATACAACAACAACAGCTACAACAACTATGAGGCAAAGTGCAAAGCGTGCCATCGCCAATAATGAACTTTAGACACCTGGAGCTCCTTTCAAGCTCTCGCTACAATCTTTCCATTCTTCATGATTTTCATCTCTTTCCCCCTTTCTTTCTTCCATCACTTCCTCTCACTCCCTCTCTCTCTCTCTGTCCCACTCTAATCGCCAGCTCCTCCTTCGTGATCTCCTCCGGCCAGTTGCAATCGAAGTCAGTGAATGTAAATTAATTAGAATTGCAGTCGCTCTCGTCCTCTCGCCGCCCCGATCCCTGCTCATCCACCTTCTCATGGTCTTCAGCCTTCGCTGAAATCTCCTTTCATTCTCCGTCATCAGCGAGCCACCTGTCTCCCTCCCTCTTCGCGCTCCTTCTATCTCTCTCTCCATCGTTTGCCTAATGAATGTCCCTCAGCCGGCTGACATTGAAAAATCTCAGCGGGAATTTATGAGGAAATCGACTTCATCCCTCTCACTCCACCTACATCTCATCTGATACTCTCCAGGCACGTCCTCGCCGTCGACATCGGCCTCGCCCTTTGTCCTCTTCTGCCTGCCTGTCCTCGTTTGTCCTCTTCCTTTCTCTCTCCTTCTCAACCTTCCTCCGTTTGCTCCTTCCGTGGAATTGGAAATGGAATTTGAATTCGGTATAAAATTACCTCAAGCCAGGATGTTCGTGCGGCTGCTTAAAGAAGCAATCCATCCATCTATTCAGCATCCATCTATCCAACATCCATCTGTCCAACATCCATCTATCCAGCGTCAATATATTCAGCATCCATCTACATATGCAATATTTCTTCTATCCATCTCTCTAACCATCTCTCTAACCATCTCTCTCAATCCACTCTTGTAATCAACTCTCTATCAGTCTGTGACGAATCCATCTGTTCGCCTGTGTCTGTCCGTCCTTTCGCACGTCTGTCCATCTGTGTGCGTGCGTGTTGCGAATGACGACGGCCCGATCTCCCTTACTTTTTCTCTCAATCCCTCTCTTCCTCTCGATCTTTTCTTCACAATCTCTTTCACTCTTACTCTGACCCTGTCCCTTTCCCTCTCCCTATTCCCTATTCCCTCTCACTATTCTATGTTTCTCGCACTCCATGGCTCGAATTACGTTTTCATTTTGGCCGCCATCGTTTGACAGAATATTAATTGAGTCAACAAGCCGGAGCACAGATGCTCCTTTTTCTGCGACTGGCGGCCGGATGGCGGGAGGCCGTTGGATAAAAGGAGAAGGAGGTAGAGGAGGGGGAGACCGAGAGCAACAGTCTGATGAAAATGTCGCCAAGTCGAAACGTGACGGTGGCCCCAGCTTTAGAAAGAGGACGATGTACGACGGATCGCAGCATATTCAATTGAAGTTTCTTCTCACAATTAATCAACGAATGGCGAGACATGTGTGTGAGAATGACGATAGAGAGAGAGTATAAAAATATTACTGACCCTTTCTCTCCGCCAGGTTGAACACATTTTTAAGCACATCATAACACATTGTTGAAAAATATGAACTAAATATTCCAACGAAAAAGATCGATGGAAAGTTCATGTTAGACTTCAGTCATCTGGACGTATGAGTGATATTTACTAATTGATTCGAACTCTCGTATTTCAATAAACGTATTTTCGATATGTTTATAAAAGGAAAATATCAATGAAAGCAAAGAAATCAAAAATATCTAAGATAAATAATGGATGGACGGAAAACTTTGTGAAGAAAATCAAATTAAAATCAAACTAATTGTTTCTCAGTCAACAGGACTCGTCTGACTATATTTCATTTGTTGTGTATTTTCTTATTTATTCTTCAAATTTTTCATCAATTCTTATTTATTTTATAAATTTTTCAAATGTGTCGAACGAACATCGTTCCCAAGGACCAAAAACCAAGATATTAGGAAATTTACGAAACAACTCGTGTTTTGATAAATTTGTTTCTTAATTTCCATGTTATTTGTTTAGTTGGAAGACTTCGAATTATATGAAACTGAGGCCAAAGTATGAGTGATATTTTATTTAATGCTTTTCGAAAAAGAACCCTGGAAGGATTTCTTTAAACTTAAGCTGTCGATACCAAAGAACAAACAACACGTCCCTATGATCTGTAATTCTTTAAAAGATTTCACTCTGTGTGGAAAGAATCCGGTGGAAGTTATCTGAGATTTTCGATTTGATATAAAAGGGTTAACAAATAGCGGTCATTGGCGAGAACTTTTGAGTGGCAGCTGGTGCCAAACTTGTGGCGAAGGAAAAAACTATCGGGAAACTTTGTGTTCTTTCCCCCATAAGAGATTGTGTTGTCTTCACCAAGACAAATACCTCGGCAAACACAAGCATGAACACCAATATGAACACAAACATAAACACTAATATGAACACAAACATAAACACCAATACACCAATACACACAAACACCTCGCTGTGGCTTCACTTTCACGCTCCTGTCTCACATTTCTCTCCGCCGGATGTGGCTGCGGCGTCATCTGCGTTCGACTTCGTCATCGTCATCGTCGTCTGGCTCGGTTTCTTCGTCCTTTCCCTCATTCACAACTTCATCCTTCACCTCTTCCTTCTTCACCTCTTCTTCCTTCATCTCTTCGTCCTCAATTCGCCCCGAACGAAAGAAGTTTCTTCATATCCAGCGAGCAACTAATTACCGAGCATTAGAAGTTTTTATCCGTCGTTCATCCGCGCTCTCCAAAACACTACAATATGTCGCTATCTCTCTCTCTGTATTTCTCACTTTATCCTCTGTCTTCTCACCACCTCTCTTTCTTCTCACCCCCTCTTTTTCACACTATCTTCTCCCCCATCTTGAGAAGGTTGAGCCAGACGAACTCTTGTTCTCTCTCACTTCCTTCCGATATTCCTTCCCGAACAACTTCCGCCCGATTCCGTCGAACGGAAATGTCTTTAATTCGACATCCGCTCGCAATGGGGTCAAGAGAGTTTTGGACAGAGAGAAAGAGGAGGAGGGAAAATCGAAGACAGGGTCAGGATCCCTTGGCAAGGATCGCTTGCCCCGAACGCCATCCTGACCCTGGAAGAAATATCCGCTGAGATCTCATTAGCCTCCATTTCAGTCTCGAATGCTTGTTTATGTTTTCCACAATCGAACCAATCTCTCCCTTCTCCACTCTCCACTCCACCCCGTGTCCTTCTTTAATCGAATAAAATCGAGCGGAAGGATCTCGAAATGGAGACATTGTCCACATGTGTGAATCTGTGTGAGAGTGTGTGTTCTGTGTGGAAAAAGGACATTTGCTCCGATAAAATTTCCATCAATGAATCGTTTGTGCTTCTCTCGTTCGACACCATCGGGACCCGAACGGAACCGGAAATCCTTATTTATATGTTCATCTGTGTGTTTGTATTGGTGTGTGTGTGGGTTTGTTCGACATCACCACCCAATTGTTATTGTTGTGGCTGCAGCGTCAACCATCCGATATGGGTTCAAGTGGACACTCTCGGATCCCTTCATTTGGTTCCCTTTTTTTTCTTTCATTCCTTCCTTCTACTTTTTGGAAAAAGACTCAAGAGGCTTTTTATAGTTTTAAGAGGATTTCGGCGGCTCTCTTCGGGGACTCCCCAAGATTACAAGAGGCTCCCGAGTAGACCCAATTTTTTGTGTTAAGCACTTGATTGCCTTGAAAGCCCCTTGAAGTTGAGCTCGAGGCAGGTTCAAGGCTCTGATGGGAGGACATGATTTTAAAGGGTAATGATTCTGAGGAGCAATGATTTTAAGAAGTAAGGATTTTAAGGAATTCGATGCTTTAATGAAACATCAAGTTTACGTTCTAAAGTAGGTTTTCCATACCTGAAACAACAATGAAAAGAGCTATCGTAAGCTCTTAAAGCCTTCCGCAGAGACTCCAAAATCCCCCTTTATCCAAAATTACCCGACATAAACTCAAATTTTCAAGCTCATGAATCTCGGAAGAGTTGTTGTTTTTTTGTTTCTTACCACAAAGTTGAAATTATTCGTTGAAATTCTTTGATCGAAAAAATCGTCGACAGAGAACAAGAACGACAGAGAGAGAGAAAGAGCGAGAGATGGGAGTGTTTGAAATGGGGGACAGAGAAAGAGAGAAAGATGGAGAGCGGAGATAAAGTTCGACGGTAGATGGGTGAAAATAACAAGGTTCGAGTTTATAATTTAAACTTAAATCTTTTTCCCTCTCTAATCAAACTTTCCACCGATGCTCGGTGGAAATGCTTCGCATTTCTCCTCATCTCTCAAATATGCGAAGATTACTTGGATTTCGTTTTCGTAAAACCTTTGGCAAAAGTTAGGTCAGCAATAGAGAGACAGAGAGAGAGAGAGAGAAGGTAGAGTGGAGTAAAAGAGAAAGAGAAAGAAGAAGGCAAATTCGACGACAGGTGGAAGGTGAGCTGTTCTCGTTGGATGTTTGTGGCTCCGGAGCTTGTTTGGAACTTCAAGCAGAAGTCCTTGTGAGCAGAAGCAACAACAACAAGAAGGTCATTACAAAAACCACCAAATACAACAGCAACAAAAACTAGAACTACAATAACAACAACAACAACAGCAAGGACAACACCAGAAACAACAGGAACAAGAATCGAATCGTGTTTCAACCATACCTCATTCCATCCAGTTGGACACCCCGAAGCTAGCCACGAATCAGGCGACTCACTCACACAGTCGAAAATCACACTCTCCAACTCACTAACACACTCATACCCACCACATCCCACATTCACATTCACTCAGTTCTTCGCTAAAACACGAGTAAACTGGTTGACAGCTCACACATCACATCGAGGGGAGGATGTGAGTCTGTATGTGTGTGTGGAGGATGCCAAACCAGTGAGTGACTGAGAGAAGGTCACGTGTATTTGTTGGGGCATATGTGTGTGTGTGTATCTGTGGGCACGTAAACAAATCGAAAACAAATTTGCTCAATTTAATCATGTGTGAAATTTTAGTTGACTCCTTGTGCCATTCTCTTCTCTCCTGTCGTCATCTCACACGCCCACCTCACTCACACTCACACACTCATCACCCAGATACTCACACACCAACGCAGACACTCAGCTGACGTTCTGCGAATGTCTTGAATTCCTTCGCATTCATATGTCTAATTCGATTGTTTGTGGGTGGGTGTGTGTGAGTGAGCTTCGAGCACTTCAAGTGAATCCTTCGCCTCGAGTTTCGCTCTCACATAGTTTGTCTCTCTGTGTGTGGGTGAGTTCAACGCCAGCTTCTTTGTTCTCTTCTCCTTCTTCTTCGCTCTTCACTGTTGCCGCAGGTCCTTCGCAACACCCACACACAAACACACTCACACCGTGTCCTGCCATGCGATCCCGAACCCGAACCTGATCCGAACGCAATTGAGGTTAATTGTTTGGGAAATAAATATTTGTATTTATTTATTCTATTCTTCTCCACCTCCTTCTCCTTCTTTTCATTTTCCTCCTTCTCCTGCTTTTCCTATATTGTTATTTTGTTTTATTGTATTTGATTTTGTTGACCCTCACCTACTATGTTGTTGGTATTGTTGTTATTGTTGCTCATACGTTTGCTAATTGAAAGCAAAAAGTTTGAATAATTGAAGAGTTTTTTCATTCGATTTTTGTTTGAGAATAATATAAAGTAAATATTTAAAATTTTAAAATGAAATAAATCAAAATAAAGTAAAAATATATGTGATATAAAAATTGATAATAAAATAAATAAAAATATGAATATGAAAATACAAAAAAAAAAATAAATTAAAATAAGAAAAAATAGCAAAAAATTAAAAAAAAAACAAATTAAAATAAATTTAAATAAAATAACTTAAATTAAAATAGATTCAAAATATAAACAAAAATCGAATAAAATTAAGTTAAATAAAATTGTTTTTTATAAAATAAATAAATCAGTTTTTTCAATTTATTTCAAACTAATGATCTTTCATTCCAAGAAATTTCCATCGCTCAATGATTAAGACTACGTGTCGTTTGCATCATTGGATTCTGTTTTGTCCTCTCTCTTCTCTCTCACCCAACATCGTAAACTACATTTATTTGACAACTCAAATGTCAACGGTCTGTCTACCCACAGTCTGTCCAAGTGTCTGTCCGTGGTAAATATTTCCTATAACTTCCTACGTCTTTTACATAGAGCATCATTATCTTCTGCCCACTTCTTCGTCTTTGACCCACTTCTTCGTATTCGGCCAACTTCTTCTTCTTCGGCCCACTTCTTCGTCTTCGGCCCACTTCATCTTCTGTCCACTGCTTGGTCTTTCTCGCACTTCTTGAAACCACCCACTCGTGGCCTTCTCCGGCCTCTTCTCCACCTCTTTCTCCACCTCCTTCTCCACCTCCTTTTCCATCTCCGTTTCCTCCCGCTGCTCTACTTCTTTCTGGTGATTTAAAGACCAATCATTATGAAATTCTCACGAACCTCACGTTCCCGAGTCTCCCGGCCTCTGTCTCTCCCACTCAATGACGAGTTGTTTACAAGCTGTTTATTCCTTCAACCTCCCTCCCTTCCTATGAACCCTCGTCAACTTCCACTCCTCTACTTCCTCTCATCATTTTCCCCTCCTCATCATCCCCTCGTCTTCATCCTTCGTCATCATCCCCTCGTCGCTAAGCAACTCCAACTGGTCCCATCCCCTCCATTCATCGACCTTCATCGTGTTCTTCTCATTCATTCGTGGTTTGTCTTGTCGTTTATTGCATTATTTCCATCTATAAATTTTCCATCTCTCACTCCTGTTCTTCCCTTCTCCATAGTTTGGTCCTGATTCTCATTCTATCTTTTATTTCCTTCTTATTCTGGCTTCTTTTTTCTTCCTTATCCTTCCTTCCTTTTGATTCGAGCTCCCTCCATCTCCTTCCTTTTCATTCTATCTCTCTACCTCCTTCCTTCCCTCTTTTTTATTTACCTCCTTTCATCACATTCTATCCCATTCCATATCCTTCATTCCTTCTCATTCTATCCTACTCTATCCCCTCCTCCCCATCTCCTTCCCTTCTCCAGCATTTCCAGTATTTCTGACTCACTTTGGCCTCCACTTCTCCTATGTTATCTGTCTGTCTCTCTTGTAGTAAATTCCAGCTGACATTTATGCGACCCGCTTAAGCCTCCAACGGACGGCGGCTCTGATGGCCCTTCCTTCCAACACATGGACACCTCACACTCACACCAACAACTCCCCAACACACATAGATTCCGCTTATGGTAATGCAGTCCTCGGTGAGCAACTAATTTAATTTGGCCCGCTTATCATGACCAACCGTTTGGACTGAGGAAGAGAGAGAGAGAGAGGGGTGCGGAGAAAGCGAGAGGATGACAACAGCCAACAGGCTAATAACATATATAAATATTCCGCATCTATTCTATTATTTTTATCATTATTTTTATTTCTTTTATTGCGGATACGTGTGAAGGTTTTTTTTCTTTTTCTTTTTTTTACTGCGGTTGACGTTCGCAACAACCTGCGTTGTTGTTCATCAGAGGTGTTATTGTTATTGTTGTAGTTGTAGTTGTTGTTGTTGTTGTTGTTGTTGTCGTGGGGTTTTGTAATATTCCAAGTGTCGACTTGTTCGTTGGTGGTTGTTATTATTATAATGATGATATTGTTTTTGTTGCCGTGTATTATTGTCTCAATGCAAAACTCGCGCGATTAGATAAAACCTTCCAAAATGAAGCCATTCGCACGAACACCTACACAAATCCCATCACAAACACACACTATCACACACATGAAAACGAATTTCCGTCGACGATTAAGAAGAGGATGAGGTGGAAGTGGGCCGTGGGGCGTGTCAGAAATTAACCAAGAACCAGACAAGAAAAAAATACGTATATTTTTCGTGTCAAATACAGGCTCCAGCTTCAAAACAGGATTAAATGGAACATGTGTCTGAGTGAGTGTGCTTGTATAAGTATAAGCAAGCTACTTGCTTATGTATTGAAAAGAGAACATGTGTGTGTGATTGTTTGCCTGCCACCGATTAGACGTGTTTATTTGCGCACCAACCTAATTGTATTTAGATGTAATTTATTTTTAGACAAATTTACATTTCCTACCTCCCCCCACCCCAACACATACTCAAATGCCATAGGGCGATGTTGTTGCATATGTGTGTTTGTTTGTGTATTTCTGAATTAAGTAAGCACTTGACAATGCTGGCGATAATAAAAAGCCATTTTATTGTTGTTCGATAAGCTCGACGATAAACGCTGTCATCGATAACAAAACTAAACAAAAAACATTACAGGATTTGTTTCAGTCGGTATGTTTATAGAAAAATATATATGTGTGTATGTGTGTGTTTGTTTGAGTCTGTTAGTATTTGTCTCTCTTCATGAAATTGATTTAATTAACACTTCACTTCCACTTATTGGCAAATAAATTATGAAGCAAAAACTTCGCATTATCTTTCCATGGATTTTTCACATTCACGTTATCGAGACTTCCTGTCGACAGGCAGGATAGACAGAAAGAGGAGGAGATGAAGAAGAGAACATGCGACACACGTCTCAACTCACACCGATAGCGAATTCAGTTTCATTTATTGAACGAGAATAGGAAACCTAAAAAGTTCAAAATCTCATTGAAAAAAATGCAATAAATTTCTGAATGTGCGACGTATGAGCAACATCCTATATAATGGACAAAGGGGACAAATCGAGGAATATCCCGCATGTCCTTCCCCTTCCCCTCCTTTCCCTCCCTCTCCCCCTCCCTTCTTTCCGGATGCGAATTACGAAGGCAATTGAACACGAACAAAGGAAGCCGATCGCTCATCGATTGCTTTTGTTGGACTGGAGCGAAGATGTGAGAGTGGGAGAGGGACATGCGAGAGTTGGTGGTCAAAAGAGGGTGTGACTGGGCGTGGCAAACAGAGAGTGGGCGATGAACGATGAGCTATTGACGATGGACAAGCGATTAACGTGATTAATGCATTGAAGGTTACGCCCTCGTGGGTCGTCTGGCTTTGTATTAATTATGACGAGGGATCAATGGAGCTCAGTGGGCTCAGCTCACGTCAAAGGAAGTTCCTTGGAGACACCCCCCACCGCACTGGACATAGGAGAGTTCGAATTAGTTTTCCATTGGACGACGTGACGACGATTTTAATCACGAATTCATATCGAGAGCGATTGACCAAAGGCGTAGGGAACTGGGGTCGAACTAAACGTTCTGATGAATCGATGACGAAGGATGATGAAGATGACGATAAGGTTGAGGATGAAGAAAACGAAGATTGAAGATTATGTTGGAGAACAGGTTGAAAATAAGGTTGAAGAAATCATTGAAGAAAATGTTGAAGAAGACGATGAAGATGAGAATTAAAAAGTGAATGATAAAAATGACGCAGAAACTAATATAACTATGATGATAACGATGACAAACATGATGAAATGACGATGGAGATGAAGAAGAGAATAAGAATGAAAATGTGGATGATGATGATGATCAATAGACGATCATGAAAAGATGACGATGATGAGGAAGATGATGATGTCGATGAAGATGATGACGATGAGGAGAAACCCTGAAGAAGGTCATCGACCGAAGAAAGAATGAAACTCTGAGAAATTACGAGAGTTTGCAACGAATGTCGCCAAGCCACAAGTAAAGAACAGTAGTAATAAAAACCACAAGAAAGGGAATAGCAAGGACTACCACAACAACAACAACTACCGCAACAATAACCAACTATCGTAAAGAAGCGAACCAAGTGACAACAAGGATAAAGATAAGGGACAAAGGATAAATGCAAGGATAAATGCAGGGCTTTTCCAGTGATTTATTTCATTTTTTTTTTTTATTTCGATGCAAATCCGTGCTGTTCGTGGTTGTTGTTGTAATTTTTATTGTATTATTGTGTTGTTATTGTTTTTTGTTGTATTATATTTATTGTTGTTTTTGTAGTTTTTTGTTATTATACTCAGCAATTTACATGGTTCTCTCAAGGATACAAAGGACAGATTGGGGTCGCGCTCAAGAATAATCTGCGTTCTCTTTCTTGTTTTCTTTACTTTTCCTTTATTTTTTTCATTCTTGTTTTCTTTACCTTTTCTTTCCTTTTTCTTTTTCTTTTTTTCTTTTCATTTAATTTTACTGAAAGTGTAAGTAGTTATTTTGTTGTTGTTATTGTTATTGTTGGCCAATTGAGAATAAAAACAATATAATAACCCTTTCCATCCTGTTGTTGATGATATTCAGATTCATCCGCTCGTCATCTATCCGTCCATCTATCTGTCCGTCCATCCATCCATCTGCTTGTCTGTGGTATCATCTGTGTATTTTCAATGCACTGAGTTGTATCTGTGTCTATTTGTGTTTTTGTTTATTTATTTTTCGCTTCGTTTCCCATTTAAAACACAACTGAACAATCAAAAACAATAATCTATGCAAAGTGGGCTCCATCGAGAGAAGTTTCGTCCTCCGGGAAAATCCAATTATGATTCGATAATATTTACGAGGAATTCAATTGCAAAATATACATACAATAATATACAAACATATACAATATATATATATATATAGATATTAAATAAATGCATATTTGTGCATTGCGATTTTCTGAAGAAATTCCAGAGAAAAGAGAGAGTGGTAAAACTACGTGGTAAAATGTTCGAAACATCGAAAAATCCGGCTCATTTCAGTATATGTTTTTTTGAAATTTGAGAACCATAAAACATTTTCACATCCAATTAGTTTGGGGAATTAGTGAGGGGAATTAAAGAAGAAAATGTGCAAATTTCCTGAGAAAAAAGAATTCCAGGAGTTGTGAAAATTCCCGGTGTTGTGAAAATTCCCAGAGTTGAGAAAATGCCCGGTATCGCATGGCGTATGCGTAACATTAAATTGCATTGTTGAGGATCGGGTCCGACAGAAAAGTGTACAGAAATTTCCAGGATTTCGACTCACCTCCTTTGCCTCTCTCTCGATGAATTATCCTTTATGCTGTTGGTGTTGGTGTTGTTGTTCTTTGGTCAATTTGGTACCCTAATTGTTGGCAGGAAATGGAGGAAAAATTTCTCCGAATCTCGGGACAATTTGTCTCTTTATTTTCTCTTTATTTTCTCTTTATTTTGAAACTTAATTTCCCACTGTTTTTCCACTTTCTACTTCGATTTCGGTCAAGGGTGAACACTTTTTGCAACCAATTTTGAAGCACTTTAAGGATTTTTCTACTCCGTTTTTGAAAATTTTTAGACTACTACGTTTTTGAATTTTTCTACTCCGTTTTTGAATATTTTTCGACCGCTTTTGAATATTTGTCAACTCGGATTTTGAATATTTTTCGACTACTCCGCTTTTGAATATTTTTCTACTCCTTTTTTGAATACTTTTCGTCTACTTCACTTTTGAATATTTTTCACAATCTTGAACTTTGCTTCTATTTTCGGTATCGAATTTCGCGTCAACACTTTAAGAAGGGCGAGTGTGGCATAAATATTCATTGGCGAACGAACGAATGAAATGCGTGGCATCACTGGACACACGGACGCCTGGCCGCTGGACAAGTGCGGATTTGATTTGCATTCAAATGGACGAAATGTGCGCCATACTCTTTTTTAATCGCGGCAAAATTCAAATTTCGCACTTAACGGTCACTTGACTTTGGAACGAGCGCGAACGAGAACCGGGCCAGGGACCGAGGGCGAGGGCGAGGAATCGGGCCTAGAATGGAGCCGACGGCGATGCTGATTCCGATGCCGATGACGATGACGAGGATCGCGATGACTGAATCGGGGGAGCAAAACTTAATGGCGACAGAGGAATTAATTTTAATGTCTCGCGCGCACACACATTAAAATGCACAATCGGCGGCGACGACGACGACGACCGAGGGGCGGTGAGGGGCGTGGCGAGTGTCACCAACAACAATCACAGCAATACCAATCACAACAACGGACGAACGAACGATTGACTGAATGACTGATTCAATGAATGATCAACCAACTGATCGACCAAACGATTGAATGAACCGTCGATCGATTGAATGAAGGAACCGTCGAACGCGAAAACGTAGTGACTTTCTGCTACTATTTTTGCTGCACTACTAAAATGTTAATGTTTGAATGTGGTTTTCATTGTAGTTATTTTTATTATTTTCACTGTAGTTATTATTATTATTTTCACTGTAGTTATTATTATTATTTTCACTGTAATTATTTTTATTATTTTCACATTAGTTATTTTAAGTATTTTCACTGTATTTCTTATTATAATTTTCACTGTATTTGTTGTAATTATTTCCACTTTAATTATTGTTATTGTTTTCACTATAGTTATTGTATTTGTTGGTGTTGTCTTCGTCTGGTTCGTCAGCACACGCTGCGCTCGTGCAACAACGCGTTCGTCAACCAGCGCGACTGTCGGCGAAATGATGTCCACGTTGTGCTGGCGGCCACTGGGAGCCTGCGACGAATGCATCCAACCATCCGGCGGTCGTGAGCTGCGGGCTGATAAGCGCCAAACGGCGTTCTACGCCGTCGCCAGCTCTCACTATCTCTGTCTATCTATCTCTTTCTTTCTCTCTCTTTCTTTCTCTCTGTCTCTCTCTCTCTCTTCCACCCGGTATCATTTGTCTTCGGTTGGGATCTCAAGGGATGAAGCGACCCATTCGGAGTGCTTCGGGTGGTGAAGAGATTGATAAGCACGATGCATCCATGAATGACGGCGAGCTTCGGGAGAGAGCTTCGGGCTTTCACTGAGAGAGCGAGGAACACGCACTCGGATAATGGAAAACACGAGAGCGATAGAGAGAGAGAGAGAGAGGGAAAGAGAGAGCGCGAACCGGGTTCAGGCGACCTGTTGCGTTGCCGGTTGCAAAGTCAAGGATATCTCCAGGGATATGGATGCTGGCAGGGTTACCAGGGACTCCAGATAAACAATTTAAAAAACTACACATTTTTTAAATTTTCTTTTTAAATTTTTTATTGTTCAATAAGTTCATTTCTAAATTATTAAATTTTACATTTTTAAATTAAATTTTTTTTTTATTAAAATTTTTTTTTTAAATTTATAAATTTTTAATTTTAAAATTTTAAAAAATTTAAAAATTTTAAAATTAATTATTTTTTTTAAATTTTAAAATTTTTTAATTCTCTAATTTTTTTATTTCTAATTATTTCATTTTTAATATTTTGTTTTGCAATTTTTTTTATTTTCCACTTCCTCTGGATTCTGACTATAAAACCACAAAAATCGTTTGATCAAACCAAAAACTCTTCGCCTCGTGTTCGAAACCCCTTCCCGTCGAAAGAGTAAAACCTTCAGCTTCTGTCGCGAAGTCAATGTCCCCAGTTCAAAATGATCGCTGTCCGAGGGAAATAAATTTCGTGGAAACCCTCTAAATCAATTAAAGGCTGCACGAGTCCTTCGTTCCGGCCATAAAATCATTCGAAAACCATAAAGACATGAAGTCGAAACACACGAAACCGAAGCATGGTGGTGGAAGTGGAGGGACTATAGACAGAAGGATAGATGATAGAGAGGGACGGATGAACAGACGGACAGATGAACGGACGGACAGATGGACAGACAGAACGAACGAACGAGAGAGAGGGAATGAATGAATCAACACATACTCCAAGACACGAGGACGAACCGTTAAAACACACACAGCTGGATGTCCTACGATGGGCGGCGGGATGGGCGGAAACAGCGGTCGGCAACTGCCGGCGGTCGATAATTAAGATTGGAACATAATTTGCGACACTTGCTCGACTGACGGCGGGGGTCTCTTTCTAGCCAAGGGAGATCGGGTCCAACAGAGAGAGAGAGAGGGTCACAAAGAGAGAGGGATAGTGAAAGAGAGAGAGAGGGTCACAAAGAGAGAGTGAGTGAATGAAAGAAAGAAAGAAAGAGAAGAGATTCTCCATAATTTGTTGGTTGTAATTTAGCGACTACACTTGCGATTAATTAATTAGAGCGCTTTAGTCGCAATCGCCGGACGCCATGAGCGGGCAAACCGGTCCCCAGGGGCCCCCCCAACGGACCCAAGACAAGTGACCGGGCTCCACTCAGAATTCACCAGAGTAATTCCGTTGATTGCCCAACGCGAACCCGCGGGATTCCGATCCCAACCAACCACCACCAACCGATTGACAACGCATTCTGTTCAATTGATTTCACTAAATTTGTAGTGTTGTAGTTTATATTTAGTATTTAGTTAGCAAAGCGTTTTTTCTACGCTCACATACAAATCACTTGCATTGACTTGGAATTGTTTGTGTGATGTTTTGTTGTTGTTTGCTTGATTGCTTTATGTATGCATTTAAAATTTGAGTTAAATTGTTTCATCATTACTACGTTTAATAAGAAATTTTAATTAAATTCTAATATTTATTAATTGCAAAAATGGAATTTTCATCTTTTGATCGCCAGTTTTAAGGTTTATCGCTGAACCACCTCCTACATATATAGTATATATGGTCTATATGTATATATATATAAATATTTTTTCTCAATAAATTTGAGCTACAATGCTTTAAATGCTTACGAAACAAAGGACTTGTGAAAATCATATAATTATAATAAAAATACGTCTAATTAAAAGTTAAAATAAATTGTTCACTACTTGGCGTAAATCTAGTTAATTGCTCTTGCCATGGGGGGAAATAGTGGGGGGATGTGCGTGAGTGTGTGTGAGAGTTTGTGGCTAATGCTGAATTGACTTGAGATGCTGCTGCAGCTGCTCGCATCGCTGGCACTCGCGCGTCAGCTGCTTCACGGCCGTCGCATATTGACGCTGGAACTCCAGGAGCGCCTGCAACTCCTCGTTCAGCAAGTCGCGTTTCGTTTTCTCTTCGTTGTATTTGCGCTGCACCTTCTCGCGCGTCAGCTTCACACCCTCGACAATGGCCTCGAACTGCTGCAGGAACTCCTCGCGCCCATGCGCACTCTGCATGCCCATCGTGTACGCCTCGCAGATCGAGTTCAGCAGCGACAGCTCCTTCTCCAGATAGCGCTTCTTGTCGTTGAGCGTGTTGTAGAGCGTGTAGTACTGTTTGGTCTCCAGGTGTTTGGCACTCACTGGTAACGAGATGACAAATAAGAAACGTTTCAATAACAAATATCCATAAGAAATTTCACTATCGTTCCGTACTTTCATTGTAGAGCTCGAGGAAACGACGCTGATATTGCGCAAGTTCCGTGCGATCGGGAATGCTGTCCAGTTGTCTTTGAATCGCCACGATGCCGCGATTTCGCCTGGCCAACTGCAACCGCAACTCCTGAAGACGCGACTTCTCCTTGGCCATCGCAGCAGCCTGCTCTGCGGGATCCAACGTACTGAGAGCTTCCAATTCGCTGCAATAAGAATAAATGTATAATGTATAGAAATATAGAAATGTATAGAATCAAATATTCGATGTGATAGAAACCTACTCTATTTCATGCTGAAGCTTTGCCAGATCCTGTCGACAAACTTCCTTGAACTCCGCCTCCTGCTTCTTCAGTTCATCATGCTGTTTCAACAGATTCTGAACCTTTTGCACGAGTCTAAAGAATGGTTTAATATTGTTATTTCTTCGAAGATGTTTCTCAATGAAATATTTACTCTGGTTGCGCCTGCGCTTCGATTGTCTTGTACTCCTCTAATTGCTGCATCCAACTGACGTTCTGCCTGTTGCTCCTTCTTCAACAGCTCGTCCTGCTTTTGCACTTCCGCCTCCAGTTCCTCGTTCTCCTTTCGGAAGCGCTTCAGTTTCTTCTCCATGGCAGCCTTTGTGGACTCCAGCAGATTCAGTTGACTCTGTTCAGACAACGCCTTCGTGTCCGTTTCCATCTCCTGCTTGAATTTCGTGTAATGCTTGTGCAGTGCACTGCGCTCATCGGCATCGAGTAGTTTCGTTGGTCCTCCAGTTGTTGCTAGATCCTGTAAATTAGTTAATGAGATTGCATTAATGGGACTTTACATGGGATTAGTTGATAACTAAATCATTTTCTATTCTATTCCAAAACATAACTAGGAATGAAATTCTATTTAAACATTAGGCTTAAGTTCAGAATTTACAGGAAATCTATTCTATGAATATTATTACTATAACTATTTAACGATTAAAGACAAATACAATAAATTCAGCTGACGATAGCATTGGTGTAAAATTTTGAAATAAAAAATTAATTAAATTAAAACTTTACCTCTTTGGCAATGTAAAGATTTTTAAGCAGCTGGTCAACATCGATCTGCAAGGATGTTTTTTACAATAACACAAAACGTTAACAAGCTAGTAAGTAAGCAAACATGACTAAGAAATAAAAATATAATGAATGTACAGTTTATATGTAAATATGTACATAATATATGAAATTATGTATGTAAATATGTACATAATATATGAAATGGTGTGATTATTACAGTGTTTTAAATTCTGACTAAAACAAAAACTGAAAAAATCAACGACAAACAAAAGCATCAGTTCTAGCCAACGATGCGATCGAAGTTGCTTTCACCTCACGTTCTCCATCGTGTTGCGACTCGACGGCATTCGTCCTGCTGGCGCTCGGCTCATGGACTCCCTTGTTGCCGTATTCCAACAGAGTCATGCGCACGCGAGTCCGTTCGTCCTCGCTGACGACTTCCTTCCGTTTATATTGTCGGCAGGGACTGTAGAGTTCCTAGCGAACAAAATGAAGATTAGGCAATCGCTTTTGAGGATTGTATAAAGAAGGCCTCACTTGGATGCGCTTAATGTGTATCGATGCATTTCGAATCTTTTGGAGATTGTCCTTATCCGTTTTGTATTGGTAGTGATTGTGAAATTGCCCAATGGCAAAGTGTTTTAACCTCTGTGAACGTTCAGCTCGATTCTCAACCTGAGATAATAGAAATGAGATTCAAAACCCTTGAAAGTCATATGAAAACTCACGGATTTCTTGACTAGCCACTGAATAACTGGGTGTATGCTGAGGAATTCGAGTCCCTGGATTTGATGTGGTTCGATTAGGAAAGGACACTTCATTTTTGGCAACACGGAGACGATTTTCTCGACAAGAGCGCTGCAAGTTGTGACGAAATGATAAGAAATTGATATGAAACAATTGATTGCACTCACATCTTTTGTCCAATCGTAAGGTTCTCATGGAAGAGCAGGTCGACATCGACGTCGTAGTCGCAGCATTCGATGCACCACGTCATGCCGCCGACAACTTTGTCGAACGCCGAGAGCCCCTTGATCTTGGCACGATAATAGCCAGCAGCCACCAACATATCGAAGGTCTCCTGCTCCCTGGCCGTTGCATCGACGTCCTCACGCCGTTCCACCTGCACAATTTGGGGACTCATTAATAAAACCAGGTGAGAATAAAGTCGATGATGACGAAGTCACCTGAATCTCTTTGCCGTCCGCATCGTAACGTGTGGCCAATTTAACATTTGGCAAATGTTTGGAGAATATATCACGATTCGACATTTTCACAACATTCAACACTTACTGGGAATCAAATAAAAATCAAAAACTAACATAAAACATAAAGGCAATTTTTTAATGTTGTCGACCGATCAGCTGATGTTGTTTTGACAGTTCCCCTGCGAACTCGACACAAGTGTTATCGATATCGGAAAGTTGAGCCGGTCCGCCGCAGGGGAAATGGCAAATTATCGATAACTGACACACGAACTGGCAGCACTCTTTCAAGAAGTCTGCCATCCCGAGAAAAATCTAATAAATCTCCTCTAAAACATTAAATTATATCAAAAATCAGAGTAAAATTGACGTTATATTTATTTACTTAATTTCTTCATATAATGAGAAATCATCTCCCTTATAATTAGTAATTAGAAACCCGTATTTCTTTTGTAACTTCGACGAACTCAACAGGTGGCAACTCTCGCTTTGTTGTTGGCCGGCAAGAATCGAATCGTTTTGTTTTCCTACGAATTTACATGTCGTCCTCTTTTTTAGGTTAGGTCGGGCATGTCGGCGAGCGAATTTCTGAGCGGAAATTTGTATAGTTTATAATAAGTCGCAAGGGACCGATTCTTTTTTAAGTTTTAAGCTACGTTACCGTAGATCAGGATGCCGTACATTTGCTTGCTTCAGGAAGGCCAGGGCAGCCTGCCGCGCCTCATCGAGCAGGCCAATCAGAATAATTTCACAGTGGTCGCTGTCCCAATCAATTGCATGGAAATCCCGCAGGAGTTCCAGAACGAGGAACTGGTGGACAAACAGTCTCAGTTCACCTACTCCGATCTGCTGCTGACGTCCGATCAATGGAACTGCAAAGTTATCACCATGCTCTCCAGCGAGATCGACTGCGATTCGGAGGACGCCGTCGTGCGTGAGAACTCGGAGGCGGTCGTGCAGCGGGACATCTCCTGGTCGGAGCACCTTCAGTACGGCGGCTACACGTTGCTGCGCCTGAAGTCGGCCAACAATTTGAATCTGGCACGTGTTGTCACGAATCGTATCAAAGGTATTATTTAATTATTTGACCAATCAATTGGTGGCTCATATTCCCTACTCTTCAAGGTGTTCTCTTGGTGCAAGTCCCTCTGTACAATTCGTCCGTGGCACAGTCCGCCTGGCGTCGCGACATCGACGAGGACAAACTGGAACAGTTGTCACAGGAGCAGGACAGCTGGCACTGGTGGAACCGGTTCCGCTGGGCGGCCGATTTCAATTCGAAAATCAAATTGGTTCTCGAATTCAACGAGGGCGACCGTCCCACGACGGAGGTCATACGACGCTGGTTGGGCGAACCCGTGGAGGCTGTCATCATACCATCGAGTATGTTCATACGGAATCGTCACAATTACCCGGTGCTGCCCAAGGCCTGGCAGGAGGTTTTGGAGCACTTCATCCGCAGCCATGTCAACATCATTGTTTCCACTGGCACGGACGACAACAGCTTGAAACTGTATTCCGAATATTTAATCAATTTCCGTGATATGCGAAAAGATGCTCATCCACTGCAATCGTGAGTTGAAACTCAGAAAACATTGTACCTTATCTGAATACTTGTCTTACTTTCAGATTTGAAGACGTACTCGAAATTCCTCTACAACCACTGTACGATAATCTTGATTGCTACACTTATGAAATCTTTGAGAAGGATCCTGTAAAGTACAAATTGTATCAGGACGCGATTTCGGCAGCTTTGATTGATCGCGTGCCTGAGGAAGAAATCGCTGAGCGTTTGGTAAATCACTTGAGATGAAACAAATTATATGAATAACATGATTATTTCTCTCAATAGACGGTTGTGATGGTCTTGGGGGCTGGACGTGGTCCCCTCGTGCGTTCGGCAATGAATGCGGCTGAGAATACCAAACGAAAAATACGCGTCTACATCATCGAAAAGAATCCAAATGCTATTCGCACGCTGACAGCCATAGCCAAGAAACTGTGGCACAACAAAGGTTCAAATTCTGTTAATTAAAAAAGAAATCAATGTCTAATGTATTGCTTTACAGATGTCCATATCTTCTCCAAGGATATGCGTGAATTTTCTCCACCCGAAAAGGCCGATATTCTAGTCTCCGAACTGTTGGGTTCCTTTGGCGACAACGAGCTCTCACCCGAGTGCTTGGATTGTGCACAGAAATTGCTTAAACCCGATGGCATCAGCATTCCATGCAAGTCTACCTCGTATATAAATCCAGTAATGTCTTCGAAACTCTTCAATGCTGTGCGTGCAGTCGTACGGCACGAATCGTTTGGCCGTGAGAAGCAGGCCACCTACCATACACATGCCGAGAGTGGTTTCGTTGTACTCCTGAAGAATGTCTATCACATCGGCATGCCAAAAGCCCTGTTCGAATTTGTTCATCCAAACCGGGAGCAACCAATCAATAACAGTCGATACAAAGTGCTGCGCTTTGAGGTCCAAATTGATTGTGTGCTCAACGGTGTGGCCGGATATTTCGATTCCGTACTCTACAAAGATATTCTCTTGAGCATCAACCCGCCGACACACACGCCCGGCATGGCATCGTGGTTCCCCATGTACTTCCCATTCACAGTGAGTTCATTTAATTGCTTCGCTCTCGGTTTTGATTTAATTCTTACTCTGCATCTTGTATTTAGGAGCCACTTAACATCAAGAAGGGTGATGTCATTGAGATTCATTTCTGGCGCTGTGTTTCGAAGCAGAAAATTTGGTACGAATGGAGTCTGTCGTCGCCGTTCTCCACTCACATTCACAACCACGGTGGCCGTTCCTGTCCCATATACTGTACATAAGCCAGCCACTTGTTTACTTAATTAAGTTAAATGTATATTACGAATTTGTACTGGGATAATGTACAAGTGCTTAAGATGTAATCTAAAGTAGAAATTATATTGAAATTTAGTATATCCAGAATTTTTACTTTTTTGAGTTTTGTTCAGAAGATCTTTGAATGCAAATATTAATTTAGTTTTCCAATATCAAATTTCAGTCCTGCCAAGATTCTTTTCTTCCCAATAAAATTATATTTTCCATCATAAACTGCTTACAAATTTTACAATAAAACAAACGGTTGTGTTTTTCTCATTTATATTGATTTGTTCTGTAATTCTCTTTTATTTTTAATTGCATTTCGTGTAATAAGCAAATTTTTTTATATATATTGAAATATAATAAATTGTATGTAATTTATTATATTTTCTCGTAATTTCATTTCAATACTCTTCAAACGGCGGTGTGTAAATAATTTGCTCTTTCGTAAAAGCTTTGTTGTGAGTTTCTGTGATGTGGTTTAGATTTAATTAAAATATATGTATATATAATATCTCCTCTCGCCTCGTAGTTCGCAAGGAGTTGTGTGTAATCTATATATTACAATATCAATAACGTGGGTTGCTATATAAAAATTAAATCGAATTCCCTTTAAACGATTAGACACAATAAGCAGTTGAGATGATTCTTAAAAACTAAAAGACAAGGGAGACCTATTATTTTTGCTCCATAGAGAATCAGAATTCAGCATAAATTATTGTATAGCTTTTTTTAAAAGCAAAGGCAAACACAGCGCAAAAGCTTTTCGAAAACACACAAATTAATTTTCCTTTATTTCGGTATTGCATTTTTTTTACCACCATCGATTTGGGAATTTCTATATTTATGTTGAATTTAATGCAAAAAGCCTGTTATTTACAGTCATCAGAATTCATCGAACTGCTAATAATTTTAAATTCTTAACCGAAAACCGCTACAACTACAACTATTATGAATTCTCTTAATTTAACACATATGATTAAAGGTATTAAATGTGCTTAAATATTAAAAATTTAATAAAAAGGAAATGTTAAAAATTTAATAAAAAAAATATTAAAAATTTAATAAGAAATAAAATATATATGAAAAATGGAAGTACAAGAAGAAGAACAAATTTGAAAATGAGATCAACAGGAGGTTCGGTAGTTGGTTAAACAATTGTTTATATAGTATGTTAGCTAAATGAAGGCACGATTAGAGCATCTAGTCATACATAAACAATTCATAAACATTCGCCAAACCTTGATCGCACAAGAGATCCAGTGAAATATTCGCGATCTCCTGTAGAAATATTGAATATTCGCGTACAGGGTTTTGACGAAACACATGTTGACCCCAAGAGGCGAAGATGCTGTCGTTGCTCACTCCTCCTTCGTTGATCGTCAACGAAATATTGTAAATAATCGAAATAATAAGAAGAATAGAATCACAATTAAATCATATAGAAAACACTATTTCATGCAATTCGGATTGCACACGACTTTTTATTCTAAAAGTGTTTAGAGATTTCCTAGTTCTTGTAAGTGGGCGTGGCCGTGGCGGATATTTGCATACCGCCCATTATTGAGCGCCGCTTTCGACTCCAGTTACTATATTTCGAAAAAGCAATATATAGATTTCATCAAGTTTAAATATATGTATATTATTTTCCTTTTTAATTTTCTCTCATAAATTTATTATATTTTAATAATTATATTTATATATTATTATTAGTTTATATTTATTTTGCAAATTACTATTAATTCTGATTTCCTTGCTTGTTTATGTAAAATAAATAATTAATGTTTTTGTGGTTGTGGTTTTGCTTTGCTAGACCTGCTTCATTCTAAAACACAAAAGTAATTAAAATAATTATCATCATCATCATCATCTTCATGCTTCTTCTCCTCGCTTCTATTTCTTAATCTCTTCTACATGCTTTTAATTGCTCATATCTCCATCGGATCATTAATTAAAAGTAAATTTAAAAAATTAAAAAAAATTAATAATAATTTTCAAGCGCTTTACGAACTAACAGCACTTGCTTGTGGCATTTGGCCGCCAACGGCGCCACCGGCTGCACCACCACGAATAGCAATATTGCCCTGACCCGCACGAATCGGTTTGGCAATCTGGGCCTGTGGACCGCGTCGTCCGAGATGCTTCTGTCGCACGGCCTCCTTAATGCGATCCACTTCGTATTGATAGCGTTTGCGGTCACGCATCGCACCTTCTTTGGCTTCTTTCAGCGCAGTCTCGAGAGCCTTCACACGCTCCATTGTTGTACGCAGTCGCTTCTCCAGCTTCGGCAGCTCGCAACGCAAGTCGGCGTTGTCTCGCACCAGTTGCTTGTGCACCTTTGTCAGTTGGTCGAGGTTGTTCTCCAGGAAGGAGATCTTCTGTTTTTGTGCCAGTGAACCGCCATCCTCTTCGCTGTCTTCATTAGTAACGTTCTTCTTAATGCGAGCCTACAAATAATCGAAAAAATCAATAAAATAGTTCAACAATTATATTTTCCTGTTAGCAATTCTCACCTGAAGATCTTGCACGAAAAGTTTACGCAAGTTGTGCAATGTCTGCAGCTCCTTCGCCACTGTGTCTTCCAGTCCCTTGAGATCCTTGCGAGCCTGTTCGCGTCGCTCATTGGTAAGAATGATGTCTTGCAATTTGTTGGACTTCTCAGCCTCCTCCTGCTTCAACTTCTCATAGTCTGCGCTCATCTGTTGATGGGCAAGTATGAGCTTCTGGTGCACATCCCTCATTTCGCTCATCTCGTGCTGCTTAGCCAGGATCTCGTCGCGCAATTCGGAAACCTGTTTGGTGTGTGCCTCACGCAACTCATCCATCTGTGAGTCGAACATGGAACGCAGCTGCTCAGCCTTTTGTTTCTCTTCGGCATTGACGGTGGACACATGTTCGGCTGCCTTCAGTTTGGCGCACTCCTCACGCAGCGAATCGATTTGCTCTTCCAGGGAACGCTTCTTGTTCTCCGCCTCGCGCATGGACTCCTGCAGGGACTTCATGCGTGCCTCATGTTGCGAAATGAGCAGACGATACTCGCCAAGATCCTTCTCGTACTCGGAGATCTTCTTGTTCGAGTCCACTTGTTGCGTCTCCATGTTGGCACATCGTTGTGCAATGTTCTTCGCTTCCGTCTTCATCTTGCTGATGTACAGACGTGCCATGGTGAAGTCCTCCTCCACTTTGCCCGAATCCCCAGAGCCAGCATTCATTTTCATGTCGATGGTGGAGTCCGTGGCCAAGGCTTGGCCGACTTCGGCAAGATCTCGCAAGAGGTTCGTCAACATCTCGTTGATGCGTTTCTTTTGGTGCGACGACATGTCCTTCAGCTGCTGCAATTCGGACGAGGTGCTGCTCAGCAACGACTGCTTCTGTTGCAACTCCTCGTTGAGAGAGTCGATGTCTTTGTTCTTCGATTCGATTTCCTGCGACTTTTGATCGTAGTTAACCGCCAACTCTTCGAGGGCCTGCAAGACTTCTTTCACCTCTTCCTTGGCCGACTCGTTCTCCTGTTGGATGCGTGCCATCTCCGACTGCAGAGCTTCGTATTCACGACGAGCATTAGCAATGAGATCTTCCTGCTCAAGAATCTGGTCCTTGAGATTTTCCACATATTGGCTCTGGTGGTTGATCTCCTCATCTTTCTCGTCCAACTGCTGGTAGAGACGTTCACGTTCGGCCTCGAGGCGTGCACGTTCATCGCCGCTAATCGAGCCGACCATCGCGGTCAGGTTGGCGGCAGGAGTTGCTGGCATTGGGGCGGCGGCACCGTTGGCTGCAGCCACAGCTTCGACCTCAAGGTTGGGTGTGCTCGCCTCCATCAGATCCTCCATGTTGATTTGTTCCTCGGCATTCACGGTCTCACCGGCACGCCAACGGGCCAATTCCAACTCCAACTTCTCCACTTTGCCCTTGAGACGTGCATTCTTCTCCTTCTCCTTTTCGTAGCGACGCTTCCATTCCTCGGCGGTGAGTTCCTCATTGACGCAAACCACGTTCTTCACTGTCTTGGCACGTCGTCCGAACTCGAGGGTGGATTTCGTTTCGGACTCGTTGAAGCTGGCCGGGGAGCAGCAGATGACAATGGTTGTGCGTGCGTTACCGCCGAGGGATTCCTGCAGGATACGAGTCAGCTTCGAATCACGATACGGTATGTGCGTCTTGTTTCCATCGGCCAGAGCGGAGATGACATTACCCAGGGCAGAGAGGGATTTGTTGATGTTCTTGGCCTCGTCCAAGACGGTACCTTCGGCTCCGGTCTTCGAGACCTTCTCGGAACCGGCCAAATCGACCAGGTACAACTTGCCCGACAGTTTCTTTTGGTTCTCCAAGTTCTCTTGTTTCACATTAATGAGGAATACTGAATGGGAACGTGAGGAGTGCTCGTTCATGTCTGCAAGAGAGAAGCCATAGTAGATATGTTAATTTCATCGGTTCGCAATCGGAGTGAGAATCACTTACTTGTCACGGCAATATGTCGATTCGATTTGCCTTCTTCGATCACCTCAAAGACATCCTCCGGCGACGATACGAAGCGTTCCGTCGCACCCTTGACATAGGGCACACGATTCTTGTCCTCGTGCACGCTGAGGTTCACCTTCGAGACATCCAACAGATCGCGGATTTTGTCCATGTAGATTTCGTAGTAGGAGACCTTGATGTGGAACTCCAGATTCACCTCCATGGTGTAGATGTGATTGAAAATGTCGTTGACAATGCGCGGAATGATACCTTGTTTCTGCGGGTCACCAATGACACCTTCCATGGTGTGAGTTTTGCCGGAGGAGGTTTGACCGTAGGCGAATATTGTGCCGTTGTAACCGGCCAAGACATCGGTGACAATCGACTTGGCTGCTTCATTGTAGACTTTCTCCTGCGATGCATTGGGCTTGAAGACTTTGTCGAAGAGATAGACTTTACCCTGAGGGAGATAATTCAAAGGACAACACATTAGTACTTAAAGGATAACACATTAGTATTTTAAGGACAACACATTAATATTTATTTAAAAAATTTCACTAAAAATCGACATTAAACCACAAAGCATCCATACATTTTAAATGAACAATTAAAGTCGAAATGCCCGGGGTCCTGGACAATTTATGGCATGGAAATGGTTTCCTGTTGACCCACATTTCGCATATAATTGCATTGCGACGAGCTGAAACTGAAATGCTCGGCGTGTAGAGACAATCATATGATTTCACAACTCCACAAACAACTGGAGTTGCATGTAGATGGGGGTGGGGAGGTGGCAAAAGGTCACCTAGGACAAGGGATGGCGGTCCACTTCCACCTCCCTCCCACTCTGTGTGTTATTGCAGTGAAATGAAACTGAAATTCGCTCTCTGTTGATGCAATTGCATTTTATGTGTACTGGCCCAAGGGCGTGAAGAACTCTCTTTCGAGTACTGTATTTCTAAAATCTCCCTTGCGTATGATTTCTCTATATAATCCAATACCTTTAATTTTATTCGATAGAGAGATGCTCATAGTTCCAGTTATATCCACAATTAATCATAAGGGAAGAAGTTGAAGTTGAATTTGAATTATGGATATTTTGAGGTTAAAAAGACATCATTAAAGTCTAAATATTTCGAGTCCAATTAGACCCATCGATATGTCAATCAGACACTCCAACAGATAAGTTCTAATCAGTTAAGGGTTCGACTTCAATTGTATTTGAATTTGGGAAAGGTTTTTGTTGATATTTTCGATTATTCAACAACTGTACCGGCCGTAAAATTTAAAGAGTAAACCTCAGACCACACACTAAATTGAGCGTTCACCTTGCCATACGAATGAAGACGTCATATTCGTAAATAATATACGAAAAATAAACATGAAATCTATTAATCACTTAAGTATATGTTTTTCCTCGAAGCTCTTTTTCTCTCTCTGTCTATCTTTCTTTCCGCATTTCGGCCTCTTTTTCCGGTTAAAGGGGGCCATGCGAATTGGTAGTTGTTTTGGTTCTTCTAGCCATTGTTGCTGGTCGCTTGGATTATTGCCAAAAGCAATTTAATGCCTCAACTTAGGCTAAAACAAGGCATTGCGTAGAAAGTGGCAGTGGAAAAATCGATGGTTTCAAAATAACCGCCAAGCGAGTTATAAATCATAAACAGCGTGAAATAGAATCTGCAAAATATAGTGAAAAGAATGACGACGGAAACAAAGTGGACAAGAAAAGAATTCTGACTATCGACCGAAAAAGTAGAATAAACGCGATTCGCTTACCGAAATTGCTGGCAAATCAATAAAAGGATAGAGATAATGGTTTAGGAGAATAAATCAACACGTTGTTTGCATGACCAAATAGAGTTTCCGTAATGGGAAAATCATTCGATATGCATGAAATAAACAAGAACAACAAACAAAAACAGCCAACCAGCTAAGACCGGCTAAGAAAGAAGAAACTCTAAGAGAGAGAAAAACTCAGAGGAGGTCGAGTCCGCAAAGAGAAACCCTACAGAAGAAGACTTCACGAAATTCGTTCCACAAAATCAATTATCACTCAAGTAAGTATCTGCGAAAGTTACTGAGGTTCATCCAACGGTAGAGAGATTTGTTAATAACTTTTGGTACAGCGATGATATACGTGAATATGGTCACAAGTTTCATTGATATCTCCCTCAAGGCAATATTTCGTCTGGGCCCACAACAATCGAACCCACCGATTACATTCCAGCAACAACGATTCACGCGGTTTTGCGACTCATGCAACGACGACTCTGTCGCCCTCCCACTCGAAATGCAAAATGGAAATGACCATTGATCTATCGCCGTCGTTGTCGTTGTGGTCGTCTTCGTCTTCGCCGACTTCGAGGCAAACTCCACCGCATGCAACGACGACGACGTCAGGGGTTTAGACCAAACTCCGATGAGTCTGCAAAAGTCTGTCCGAGAGTCGATTGCGATAGAGAGAATACAAGACCAGAGTACAAGACCAGGTTGCTGCAGTGAGGCAACGTGGACGAACATATGTTTTCTGTCTAATCAAACGAAATGCCGCGATTAGACTGAATGTAGGTAGAGTGGGGAACATGAAAATAAAATGAAAAGAAAAATAAAAATAATATCAAAATAAAAGGAACAGCACAAACCGAACCGAAGGCAAATCAGTCTGGCGTAGGCATAACATCATCGCCGAGAATTCCAAACTCACGAGGAGCGAGCCAAGAAGCCCTCCCCACACACACACGCACAAAAGCACACTGTGAAAGGGGCCCCAAGACAGAGAGAGTGCGAGAGAGAGTGTGTGAGAAATGTGGAGAAAGGGAAAGCAAGAGAGAGGGAGATGTGGACGGTGAAGGAACTCTTCTCTCGTGCTCGTCATTCTGCGTCCGAGGAACGAGGAGCGAAAAACAACGATGTGACTTTGAAAAGCACTCCCCCGTTCTCTCCGTTCCGTTCTGCTCCGCTCTCATTACACTCCATCCATTCGCTCTTCGTCTTCCTCTCATTCATTCATTCATTCCTTCGTTCGTTCTTTCTTTTTCCGTACATTGGTTTGTTTCTGTTCTGACTGCTCCGTTCCGTCTTGAATGCATGAATAATTCGTCGGGTTAATTTAAAGCGAAAAAGATTTGCCTCTTGGAAACAATTGGGGCGCTTTTCTTCATCTGCTTTGTCTGTCGAACAATTGTGTTAGGCGAGTTGGAATTGGAGCTCACTCTTCATCGCAATTGGGCACAGTGGAACATGGTCAAGGTGCGGTGAGGGGAGGAGTCGAGAGTTGGGTAAAAACAAAAAATTGTCTCAACTAAATTCTAAACTGTGAACAACAAATGAGAGTTTTTCCTCGCTACAAATTTAGAAATACGGAAATTTATGATCTCATTTTATGATTTGTCAGAGTTGATAAATATTTTCCGTGCCGGCGAGGAGAGAGAGAGAGCAAGAGCTTCGGAGTGAGAGAGAGCGAGCGAGAGGGCAAGAGAGTCGAATGTGTGAATTGGGGATGACTCAATGAGATTCGTGTGTGGAAACGGTGGAAGGAATATCGAAGTATATACTAACATATAGTACTGGTCAGGGTTTAACCTCTTAACTAATCGCTCGCAAACAGGTTGAAGACTTGACGACAACAACCCGATGTGCGAGAATGCACATTATATGCAAAGTTGCCATTTGTTCCAAAGGCAAGTTTGTCTGAGTAACGTTTTCAGGTTTAAATGACCACCATCTGCCTAATTCTTAACTAAATGTGAACTCATTCGAAAGAAGAAACGGTAGTACATATAGAGTTTCGTCTCATGCACTCAGTGAGACCGACATCGACATGTCGTCTGTAGAAGAACAGAACAATGGGGTTAAATTGAGGATTAAAATAGTTGAACTAAAAATGCGCATCGACTAGTTTCAAAAGAAAAAAAGTAATTGTCGCGGCAAAAACTACATTTCCTGTCGAAGAAAAGAAAAATAAACATTTGTCGGCTTTTGTCGGGAATGTTGGTGTTGTCATTGCGTTGCTTTGGAAACGGCCAGAAACACACGGCAAATGGCCAAAAGCGTAGAAGAAAGACACGCCAGAGATGACGAAGGAAAACAAAACGAAAACGTTTTTTTTTTTGTCGGAAAATATTGGGAGATATTTGATTTGCTTGAAAAATGTTGAAAAGAAATCGTTCGGACAATTGGAAGTAGTGGAAATGAAACGAACTGGGGAAGATGAGGCACATGAAGGAAGGCACATGTGGAAACATAGTGCTAATGAAGACAAAGAAACCGAGGGAAATAAGAGAAGGCACACGAACGAACGAACGAACAACACCTTAAACAGTTAGCTAAGTTGGCTAAAACGATGGACGAACCATTGTTGTAGACGATAACTTCAGGTGAAGGCAGTAATAAAATTTTGCAATTAATGGACAGTGGAGTGGAGAGTAGCAGCATGTTTGTTGTACTTGTTCTTGTTGTTGCTGTTGTTATGCCTTTCGATTCACACTCAATGTATCTTTCGGTCTGACAGTCAGACGAAGTTTTTATCTGCCCAAACGAACGAAAGAGGCGGCAAAAGCAAAGGCAGAAACATGAAATATAATTATGGTCGAGAAAAATAACCAAACCAAACTAAACCGAAGAAGTAACAGCAGCAGCATGAATAAGAGTTGAGTTAGTTGGCTCGAGTTCGAGTGAGAGCGAAGCGCAAATGACACAAAAAAATAATCCAACAGAGCCGTGAAGTAGTCGTCGATTCCGAAAGGAGGAAAGAAACCGACTATAATAATTTCATCTACAACAACAGAAACTCATCATCGCAATAGTAATTGGCCAAATGTAAAATGTTAATAACAACAGCAAAGAATTTCGTCTCATTCGACTAGCGAACGAACAATCCTGCCTTCCTTCCTTCTCCCCTAGACCACATACACTTCACAACCGCCGCTCCTGCTCCTCCTCCTCCTTCTGCCCCTGCAACCACTCTCTACCAGTCCCGAGTCACAGCCACAGCTATCGCCGCCACGGCCGATGGTGCCACACTCCAGCGCACAGCTTGCTTGGTATACCAACCACACCAAGCGAGCATGACTCACTCACTCGTCCATAGCTGCCACCGATTCGTTGTTATTCTCCTTTTTTCTCTGTTATTTCGGTTGTAGTATTTCATTTGTGTTGGATTTTCGTTCGCAACTTTCCTAAAAATTTCACGAGGAAGGGAACTAACTCAATGAACTGGCCAAAACAAAGTCAAATGAGAAAGGCATTCATTGGTAATTTTGTAAACTGATACGAAATTGTTGGACTTCATATTCCTCTCAATGACAAGAAGAAGATGGGAGAATAGTGGGGAAGGTTTGGGCTCAGCGAGGAGATGGGAAAATCAATTTTCTATTGCACCAGTCTATTCTAAATACACTCATTTCTGGCTAACTAACCATCAGTTGTCCTCATCGACAGTTTTTATCTTTCCAAATGATATTCAATATCCTTCTAAATGATAAGTTATTGAAACAATAAAGTCTATGCTTAGAGAGTTAGTGGAAACAAATCGATCCCGCCATCAGAACTACTAGAAATCCATAGCTAAATGACGTCATCGAAAATGCCGTCTACGAGCGACTTTCGTACGCAAAATCGAACCAATAAATGAAAAATATTCAAATAGTTAATTAACTATGTTGAAAGAAAACTCACCGCAATGGAAATGCAATTTTCTTCGGAGCTGTTTGGAAATTTGACGATAAACTTGGAGCCAGCCCGCTCCTCGCTGTCGTTGAGGGGTCGGAAACGACAGACGACTTTAATGCTGTCCTCCGCTGGGATCTCGCGTTCGGCAGACATGACGAAGGCTCTTTCTTTCTTACGATTCCTTCTCGTTCACGTTCACGTCCTTAACTTCTTGCTCCAACACAAAATCACACTTTAGGCAAAAGAAAAAATCTCTGCGTTCGGTTTCTTTTATTCTTTGATTTTTCCTTTATTTCACGTAATGAATGCTTTTTCGGTTTTCGCCTTTCCTTCGTCTATGTGGTCTGTATTATTTCTTTCTTTTCTTTGCTTTTGCGAAAAAAAATCAAGATGACGAAGTCTCTCGCACACACAATTAGCGGCGGGGCTCCACACACAACGGCAAAGTGGAAGCGGAGGAAGTGGAGCGCAGTGGAGAGAAATCAAAAGAAATCGAGGAGAGACTCCCACAAACTGCAGAAATGCTACTGGATGGATTTTGAATAAAACACATGTAATCCTCCAGCAACGAACGGAATGGATTTCACTTTTTCTTCTAACACAACATTCAATCTTCTGCGGCAGCTGCAACTGTTGGCTTGGAAATTGTTGTATTCCGGCCGAGTGTAATTAATATATTTTTGCCGTTTTGTGAATTGAAATTGTTAAAAGAAAATTTTCACTTTGCTCGTCGAACGACCGAACACCAGCAGCAGACGAGACAGACGTACAAATACATACCTAGCAAAAGGGAGGAGGACAAAAGTACGTCAACCGTTTGACAGCTGACAGCAATTACTCGTTTTGCAGCGTTTCAATACACCAGCTGTCTCTTTCGCTCCGCAGCGGTAGAAGGCGATTTGTCAAAATCCAATTGGAAACCGTTGTGTGGGAAAGAGGGATAGTTAGTGAGAGTAAAATCGATTTTTGCTGTTTTTATTCATTTCAAAAGAATGTCGAAACTTTTCAAAAGATTCACAATATTGCAATTACACAAATAAAACAAAACTTATTGATCCTACTTTCGAGTTATTTCAGTTATTGCATAAATAAATTAGGCGTATTTTAAATAATCTCGTAGGCCGAAAACGAGAACCGATCAAAGACCAAAACTTACGATTATTATCGATGCCAATGATGCCAAATTCACATTATTTTTAATCAATGTATAATTTATTTCCGTTTTCTTCTATAAAACTAAATATTTATAATTCTCAACCCTAATATTAACTAAAAAAATTCATGTATGTCCATTTTTAATTGAAAATATTCTAAATTAAATAATTGGAAAAGTCATCATTGTGAATTCACAAATCTGACTTAAATAAACATGCGTCATCCCTTTCTACACATGACAATAGTGTATTCTTTGTCTCTTTCCTCAACTTAACCGTCAACATTTTTCCTGTTCCTCTGCTCCAAAAAAATTGCAAGCAGCTGCGGAAAGCCAAGTGAAAAAGAACGTAGAAAACGTATCGACTTTAGTGGAAATATTTGTTTTTTTTACGTTACGTATAAGAACTTTTCAATATTTGCAAGTTCATGATTTGCTTGAGAATTTCTGCTCTAACTAATGGAACTTGAGTCGTGTTTTGCTTCTTGAATTTGAATGAACATTTATCGAATTTTTTCACTGTGTATGCGCCGTGTTCTTTGTGTGAAAATAGACGAGAGAAAAATTTCAATACGCATTTCGAAAAGACGGACGACAAGCGACGAGTGAAACAAATTATTATAGAACAACATAATTTAAGAGAACCCCCAGCAATCTCTGAAAATGTCGGAGAACAAAGAGGAAATCCTAGCGAATTTTCAGGTAACATTTGTCTTTCAGTGGAGTTTCTTTCCAAACAATTTCCAACCAAAATCGAGGTAACTTTTGTCTGAATCTTCGCACGATTCCTATGCTTTGGTCTCAGACAATTCGTCTGCCTTTTGAGGCTCGTCAGAAGGCAGAAGAGAGAGAGAGAGAGAATCCGTTTTCTGACCAGCAGCCAAATCTCGATGAGGTTAGGAATTGGTCTCGAAGGCTCCTCGAACCACGATTCAATGAAAGCTTCATTGTTTTGTGTGGGAACGTTTGAAGGAAGAAATGAATGACTAATCAAAAACAATGAAATTCAAACAGTTCGTGACGTATTTAATTGATTTTGTTTTGTTTTCCTTCTCCTTGTTTGTAGAGCATTTCTGGCATTGAAGATGTTGGCGAAGCTTTCTTGCGTCTTCAGGAGACCAATTGGGATCTAATGGTTTGTCCAATAAACATGAGAATAGAATGTACTTAATATAAAATAATCATTTTATAGGCTGCCATTCAGAGTGTCATGCCACTGGATGAATCCCCTCCGCCCACGGCATTGGACGAAGTACCATCGTTTAGTGCTTCAAATCGAGCTACTTCGCTCAACAATTTTTCCACAGCTGCAGGCTCTTCCAATTGCAATCGATGGGATTCCAGCAGTGCAGCTGAAAGTGCATTTGTTCCAGGTAACTTCTCTATCATATTAATCATATGAATTATATATAATTTAAACGGTTTATTTGGTATTCGTAGGGTTTTATGGAGCGTGTAAGTTCAGATTGTTGTGTTCTTTGTTCAACCATGTTTTTATGAATCACTAATAAATGATTCATAACAGTTTGTCTTTTGCTTTGAACCCATGTTCTGAAGTTTGTGTTATTTATGCATGTAGAATACACAACAAGTTTGGTTGTTTCAGCATCTCCCATTGTTTACATTGTTAATTTTTTCTCAAAACCATTTCAAAAATTTAATTAATGTATTATTGCAATATTTTACAGTTGCTTCAACATCGGCCGATGCTGACATAATCGATCTCACATCCGACATTGATTTAGATTCCACAAAACATAAAGATGTTAAAACTCTAACATTCAACATTCATTTCAACCAACAAATCTACACAATACGACTGCCCTCAGTTGCCACAGTGGGTGAGTTTTCATCGTTGTAGTAATCCTTTCAAGAATTTCATTAATATTTGTTTATTTTAGATCAACTTAAAACCAAAATTGCAGATCAAACAAAGGTACCAATGTGTCGTCAGGCGATTCGCGGCTGGCCTCCGGCGAAATTACACGATGCTCAAAAACCAACCACACAGTTGTGCACCTTGGGACTATCGCTCGAGAATGAACTCATCCTAATTGACCTAACCGAGGAAGGATACATGGATGTTGAAAAGTAAGAAGCATATAATATTTTCAGAGGAAATTTATCTAATGCATGTTCTGATCTCTCTTTTTTAGTGATGAAGTCACTCGTCGCTTAGACAAAACGTTTACTTTAAACATCTCAGAACAGCCGAGTGGGCGACAATTCTCACTCAACTTCGGCGGCGGCACTACAATACAGGATATCAAATCTAATGTCTTCTGCGTTACAGACATTCCAGTAAGACACCAGGAATGGATTGGCTGGCCTCAAGGATGCGACAATAACTCTACCCTGGCTGTGAGTTAGAACTTCTCAAATGTTTTGAAATCAAATTAACCTGTTTTTACTATAGCAATCTGGCATTGAACTGGCTCACAACTTCATTCTTCATAATGCGGCCGACAAAATGAAAAATAATAATAAATCATCAACAAGCAGTCGTGCCAACAAGTAAGCTAATTGATTGTAAATATTTGTAATAGCTTTTAAACAAATGCTATTTTTTACAGCGCTGTGACCGTCGACACCGACAGCTCAGCCGACGAATTCGAAGATGCTTCAGATTTTAATGCTTGCGAAGAATTCTTTACTGATTCACCACCGGTACAACCTCAAAGTAGACATTTAAGTAAGTATCGTTATTTCTTCAACACCGATTTATATTCAATATTCAAATATTTAACTGTCTTCTTTACAGTTCCAAATAATACAGACGACGAAGCTATGGGATCAATACAGTTTGTTGAGAATTACATACAGCGTTTTGGAGAGCCACATCCAGTGTTCTACACGGGCAGTCTAGACGATGCACTCAAGGAAGCTTGTCACAAACCGGCCAGAGAAGTAATTAAATATACTCTATATTGCCTTGAAAATTATTAATGTCACCCTGAATGTTTAGCGTAAATTGCTGGCAATTTATTTGCATCATGGCGAGAGTATTCTGACGAATGTTTTCTGCGATCACTTAATGAAGCACGAGAGCATTATGCAGACGCTTGCTCAGAATTTCTTACTTTACGGCTGGGATTTAACATTCGAAAGCAACAAACACTTGTGAGTTCAATTCTATAATATATGTATATGTTATATCAAATTAATAATTTATCCTTTTAATATATTTATAGATTCTTATCGTCAGTTACGGGTTGCATTGGTAACACCGCCTCGTTAACTGTGCGTAATATACCCTTAGACAAGTTACCGGCTATTTTAATTATTGGCAAAAGTCGGTTATCGGGGAGAACGTCTTGTGAAGTTTTATCTGTGATTCATGGTGAGTAATCGAATTAAGATTTTAAGAGAATGTTTTATTTACTTAATTTAAATGTCTTGCAGGCAACGTTGGTTTGGATGATCTACTCTCACGCCTAATTGAAGCCGTTGAAATGTATTCCGAACATATCCAAGTGGAAATACGTGAAGAGGACGAGCGGGCGGCCAGAGACCAAGTAAAAGCCGAACAAGATATGGCCTACCAGGAAACCTTGGAGGCTGACATGGCGAAAGAAGCTGCGAAAAGGCAGAAGGAAGCCGCAATCGCCGCCGAACGGCAAAGGCTCGAATCGGAACGAGCTGAGGAGGAGGCAAGAAGAGCATCTATTCGTTTAGTTGTACGTTTCTACGATCTGTATACATATTTACATCATGAAATTAATGATAAATCTTTCTTCAGGCCGAACAATCGTTGCCCAAAGAACCAGAAGAAACGGAAGCAGACATTTCGAAAATACGCGTGCGTAAACCAACTGGCGACTTTCTGGAACGAAGGTTCTACACGCAAAACACGTTACAGGTATGTATTGAAAATTTAAAACCAATCTGAAATGAATTGCATTCACATGCTTTTTATCGTTGTAGGATTTGTTGAACTTTGTCGCTACGAATGGTTTTCTGATCGATGAGTTCAAATTGATTTCCAGTTGGCCGCGCAGGGACTTAACATCCATCGATGCCAGTCAAACATTGCAAAGTCTGAAATTGTATCCACAAGAAACTGTCATTCTGGAGGAGCGATGATTTAGGAAATGCTACTGTCGGATAAGAAACTGTCAATGTGTTTCTATAATATAATGAAAATACAATTTATTTATCGCTAATTAACAAGGAATTAAAACGGATTAAAACGCGTAAAATATTAAATTTTAATTAATTGGCAACAAGAGGACGTAACACAAGAACAAGGTCTTCAAATATTTGAAACAAACGAACTCAAAATTGTCAAAACTGCAAACATGTAAACGAAGAGAAACAGAAAATATTTAAGTTATAATATACAAAGAAATTCAAAAAAACAAATAAAGAATAAACTTAAAAATCACATTTATAGTATTTTTTCATATCCCAATCTCGAATCTCGCTGCAGATCCAAAATCACAAGTGTTTGTAAAAAAAAAAATATTTATTTTTGAAATAAGTTATTTTTTTCCGCTTCTTAAAACTATATTACAAAATATTAAGTACACAACATATATACGTAAATTACTTTTTATATACAATTAACAAAGCCACTCCTAAACAATGTACAATTACGATAAGAATATAAAGCTAATGTACATCGGAAAAAAATATAGAATTTTTTGGAGGAAATCTGTCTGTACTTGAAAGAGAAATTAAAGCAAATACACGGAGTAAAATTAAGAGTATTTGTGAAAAAGTTAACAGCAAAATACTAATTATCATAATTTGAGCAAAGTTTTTTGAATGCAATTTGAAGAACATGAAAATCAATCAATGTCCTGCGATTAACTCAACATCATCAATAATAAACTTAATCATTTAACTTGGATTTCACACTTCGGAAGGTCTCCTCAATGGGCGCCAGCACAACAACCAGTATCAGAGCGATGACGAAGAGAACCAGAACCACGGTATAGATTCCCAGAAGCCCCTTGCGGAAGCCAGCATACTGAAAGATTTCATCAATATAAAATCATCTAGGGTATCAGTCAAAAATGATCTCTTACCGGCGCATCCATTTTCCTCTCAATCTTCATGCCATTCCTCATTCCATGATGGGTCATTTCACCCATTTGGAAGGCATTCACACGCTGTGTCGCCTGACGATCCGAAGAACAGCCCGCTATCTGCATACACAAAATAATCTTCATATTAGACAATATAGCAAAAATCTGTTCGCGTCTGAGTGTGTGGAAATTAGTAAATGAGAATGAGTTTTATTCACACAATTTACAAGGGGGGTGGGGGCATGTGATCACATAGGATTTCAAATCAACCTCTATATACAGGGGAGAAATGACGGCAGGCAGGCGATTAGATCATTATTTTTAACATCCTCATATTTAGTTCTACAAAATTCGCAATACTCGGAAAACTTCTTCAATCCCAAACGGCCTGACTTACAGAGTAGATCAAATGGACAACAACGTGGAAGGCAACAAAAGCCACCAGAATCCAATCCATCCAGTCGGGCAGCTCGGCCTTGGTCAGCTTCACGGAGAAGAAGATCGTCACAACTGGAAACGGGGGGGAAAATCAGGGTCAGCACACGAATCTCTTCACTTCATTCTCTTCATCAACCCATCGCATTCATTAACTTACTTGCCAAGATGTGGGCCAAGTTGCCGCCCAGCCAATGGACCCAATTGAAGATGGGTCGTTTGCTGGACTGCGGCGCCGGCCGGAAGAGAGCACCGATCGGTTGAATGAAGCACAAAATCGTGGTGATCAAACCGAGGACGGCGTGGGGGTTTCGTTCCGATGACCAGGCGCCGATCTCAACGAAGATGATCACGAAGGCGGCAATGGTGAGGGACCACGTGGTCACCATGCAAATGCGATGCCACTGAAAGACAGAAGACGTTGAGCAGGAGATCGTCAACTGTATGGGGAGATGAACTCACGGCAAACCATTGATCCTTGCCGCAGGTCTGGCTGCCGACCCAGGTCTGCTTGAAGTACCGAGCCAAGAGAATGCCCAACGATGTGGTGCCGATCCAGGCGGCGATCATGAAGGCACCATGCAGACGCAGGAGGATCGTGGAGGAGCCCGAGAGGTCTTGGACCACGGCCAAGTTGATGGGATTGCCAGAGGGGAGGCGACCCTGGTCATGGTAGCCAGCACCATTATCTATGACAAGCGAAAAAAAACGATCAATCATGAAGTATGGGAAGAATACAATGTTACTAACCTTTAACGCTAGAACCGGAGGCCAAGAGCAGATGGTACTTGTTGTTGATCAGATCGAACATTTTGCCCTGAACCGTGGTGACAGCATCGCGTTCCACCTTGCAATAGATGACACCATCGACCAACGATGATTGCACCAGTCTGGCGGTGTTTTGTGGCTGCAAATTTAATGAATTAGAAGACGTCTGTTCATCTTCTAGGGAATACTTACAACTCCACTACGTGTCACACCATAGTTGGGTGCGCCCGACGTGTACGACGAGTACATGTTGATGCGTCCGTTCTGCGGTATGCACTCGATCACCAGATCATCGCCCATTTTATCATCCTCAGAGAGACCCAAAGCCACATAGGCGGGGGAATCTAAGACGATCGATGAGGATGAGATCAGATCAGATCAGATGATATGAGATCAGATGATATGAGATCAGATCAGATGAGAACAGATCAGATCAGATGATATGAGATCAGATGATATGAGATCAGATCAGATGAGAACAGATCAGATCAGATGATATGAGATCAGATGAGATGATATCAGATCAGATCAGATGAGAACAGATCAGATCAGATGATATAAGATCAGATGATATGAGATCAGATCAGATGAGAACAGATCAGATCAGATGATATGAGATCAGATGATATGAGATCAGATCAGATGAGAACAGATCAGATCAGATGATATAAGATCAGATCAGATGAGAACAGATCAGATCAGATGATATGAGATCAGATCAGATGATATGAGATCAGATCAGATGAGAACAGATCAGATCAGATCAATTGAGATCAATTAAACCTCAAGTTAAATAAACCCCGATTCCCAACTCACCTTTGCCGGATCTCATCTCGAACTCGTAGATATCGCCTCGCACGGTCACAGCAGACACGGCCTTGCAGGATTTGTCCTTCAGACACCCATCGGGGAAGCCGAAGCACGTCTTGCTCTTGCCGCAATTCGTGTAGAAGGGATCCTCGGGCTTGGGTGTCGGCTTCGCTGGCACCGGCTGTGGGATGTACGGGGGCAGGGTGGAGTCGAAGGGCGTGCGAGTGCTGGAGCCCAAAACATTGGGCGGTGCGGCTTCGCGACGAACCACCTGAACTGGGTACGATTGCAGACCCACCCAGAAGGTGCCGTAACTCTGGGCCACGGTGGTACTAAAGAGAGATCAGTTGTTAGAAGGATCGATCGAATGCCAGACTAAGAAAAAAGACCCACTTGAAGATGACTTGTCCCAGAAAGTCGACCGGCGACTGCCATTCGAGACTGATGTCCTGCTTGGGTGTGGTGCCGATGTGTGTGGCCGAGTTGTTAACGGAATTCTCGCAGTTCATCAGCTTCGAGCGATCATCGGGCGATGGATTGAACTGACCGATCTTTGGTATAATAAAACGATTTGATATATAAAGCAATTAGAGAGAAGTCTTCTTGTAGTTATCAAAGAAAAACGATATACTTACAATTTGATAGGGTGGATTTCGGTTGCGGGCTTGGATCATGAAGCCGCCAAAGGTCAAACCGAGTGGAACGCCAACGATTCCCACACGCATCGTCTGTCCTTGACCGACCACCGACGACGACGTCTCGATCCGATAGGGGGGAACGGTGTCCGAGGGCGGAATTCCGCCAGCGTGGAACGGCAACATGGTGTCGCACACGGTTTCCGGTGCACCATTCGGCAGGCTCACAGTCGATGGTGTCCATGCGACCAGCTGGAGCACCACTACCATGGCCAACGACGTAAGTGGCAACACATGACGACGACTATGACCACGATGATGATGATCGTGTCTTCCACTGTGTGACAACATTATGTGGCTGATGCGTTGTGAACTGAAAATGGCGAGGAGGCAGAGAAAATACCATGGTTTCATAAGTTTCATAAGCCAAGTTTCGCATTTAATTAACTAATAGATTAGGATCGACACGAGTGTGTGGTTTCGTGCGAAACCCATGAGCGTAATTTTTCTTCGACTTCTTCTTCTTCTACATCGTCTTCTTCTTGACTTCAATTTTTATTATTATTATTTTTTTTGCATGACACACGTTCCAAACCTATGATAAAAAACTGTCTATTTATAGTATAAATAGTGTGGCTTTTTAATTACTTTAGCATAAATAATTGCATTTCTGTGTCATTGAGAAGAGGTGTCTTCTTTGGTGAGGAGGATGTGAGGAGACAAGTGAAGTTTGCGACAACTTCTTTTGTCGTAGCCCATGTAGTATTTGCCCGAAATTAGTTTCGTGTCATGTTCACGGTATCTCAGATGATTCACGAACGATACGAGGCGGAATCAGTTCAAAACTCATCAATGCGTTACTTTTATGCGAAGACAAAACGAACAAAAGACAATGGAGAAGGAAAATAGCCGAGACGACGACATTAAAACATTAAATTAACTTGAAAACTGTTGTTAGTTGCAAACTGTAGTTAGTTGCTAAACTAATGTCTATGTACAACAACAGGTTTACAGACTTCTTACACTCCTCTAATCTCTTCCACCCACTCACTAATGAGCATGGGCTCTAGTCTGATTACCTAGAATTGTCTTCAACTAGTGTGTTGCCGATAGAAGTAAGTGTATAGTTAAGAATCGTGGCTAATTCTCCACGCTTTTGTTGTCTTCCAGTCGGCCAGAAGAGAACCTCATGAAAGCCCAACAATCTCAATGTTTAGTATAATTCTCCGATGAAGACAATTTGTTGTAAAACTAATTTGAACACATTCTTCAAGGTCGCTCGCTTTGAGATACCAATTTATAAACATTTGTATAATGATATCAATTTATGACCTGATGTACATATGTGTAAAAATATCAATTCATGTAAAAATATCACTTCATGTAAAAATATCAATTTATAGTCTAATGTCAATTACGTTTCACAATCGTATGGGGAAATACTGTAGGAAAAATGAGTATATAAGAAGAGCGAGAACTAACTGGAATTTAATTATATATTTTTTTCAATGTAATCAGGTGCATTTCTGAGAAAACAAACGGGGTTCTTTATATAGAATATTGCAAAGGGGATTTGGAATTAATTTTATATCGTTCATTGTATATTTCATCATTATCATTAATTTGGAATTAATCATTCATTAGCTTTGATATTTCTGATCTATATTGATCTGTATAATTCATATGTGTATGATTCCTTCAAGATTATCATTCTCATTAGTGTGTTCTTATGATAAATATCTTTCGTTTAATGAAATCACGATCGTAACGAGATTTTTACAAAGTGTATATTCGTGAATTAAGTCATCGCAGGGTCGCTCGCTTCACATGATTCAGAGCTGAGAAAATCGTGATCCGGCAGCAATTAGCTTCGATGCCAGGGATGTCGACGGAGAATTTGCGATTTCAGAGTTAACCAAAAGGAAAAGTGAAGTTTTTATCAGAAAAAAAGAGAATCAGAAAACCAGTGATCGAAAGAAAAAAAACCACTATCAACAAATTTTGAATTTTTGCATAAAACGACAAATTTCATGGCATTGAAAAAAGATACGTGTTTAAAAAAAATCACCGGAAAGTCGAAAGTGAGGTGAAAGACACCGGTTGGAAAGATTTGCGGCAGCCCTGATTTTACTCCACCACACACACACACACACGTCTCGATCTCAAGGTAAAGACCAGGTCAACTTCAATCGCTGACGGCGGATAAAACGATTTATTCATTTCACAGCCATGATGTGAAAGTAAATACAACGAAAACAAAAAGCCAAATAAAAATACATTTAACCATATTTCGTAGGTCAAGACCGAACAATTGTGTATCCTACCTTCCACACTATGGGAACTCACTCGAGGGAGGAAGGGAGAGGAGATCGCCACACAATTGTTTCACATGAAATCGATGGAAAATAAAATCGAATTCCATCGTTTCGCAAGGTTCTACATTGGAGCAGGTTGAAAACAAGGTGTGTCATAACTTTTTCTTACAAACTAATACAAAAGGCAAACAATTTGTCCAATATGTATTTTCGAGATGAAGTTGAGACAATTGCATTGTGTTGTTGTTTCCCCATAGACAACTAAAATAACAACAATAATAATACTAATAATAACAACAACACCATCTGAATTTAATTATTGCAAAGGATGACGTCGTTCTCATTCCAAACCACGAGAAAAATCTCACATAAATAAATATCTCTCGATATACAACTCAATAGAATATGAGTCGAAGTTGAGAGCTCAGCGTTGACCTTGAAGTATAGTTTTGTTGTTGTTGCTGTGCATTATTGTTAGTATTATTATTGCCCAGAGACTAACAACAATTCTATACTATGTGGATAATACTTAAATCAGCCAACTGAACAGAGACCAACAAATACTGATGTTATTGTCTATAGAAGCAAACACCACCATGAAGATCAGTCAGTTAATTATTCAAATAAAGCTCAGCTGGTGAATTCCGAATCATAATAACTTCTTAATCGAACCCACTCCCCCTCGTCTCCCGGCTCGTTGGCCAAGTGGGTTTCAGAAGTTCAAAAGTATTCATTAGATTGAAACGCCTGTCGATCGATCGAGAGTCTCGATGATGATTGATACATTAGGCGTAGCTGAGGAATTGGCGTTCCATGGAATGTTGACCTTGACCATGTCGAGTCTCCACCGCGCACCGCGACCACGAATTTCGACCATAAACACAATCACTTCACTTCATTTTATTCACTCCGACTACCATTCATTTCCTTACATTCCTTTCTGTTTTTTGTTTTTTGCGGATTTGCTCCCCTTGAAGCGGTTAACGTGGTGATTGTGGTGATTGCATGGTATTCGGTGAGGGGAGGAGAGGGGCGGGGAATGGAGTTGGTTATATTTGCCCTCGTCAAGATAGATTAATGTTCGAATCAGGCCGACAATCGGAGTCGAACAATAGCAATCAATGTAAACATCGACTGAATCAGACAACGATAAAAGATCTATTGGTAAATGGAATAGAGAGATAACTAATCTGGATTTAGCAGGTTGGCGTGTGAGCGTCAATTCAAGCCCCAGGACAAAGACGCATGGAATTTGGTGTCTAAAAAGACGAAAATTTTGAATTTTATTGAAAATTTTAAATTTTCTTCAAAATCTTAAATTTTCTTGAACATTTTGAATTTTCTTGAAAATCTTGAATTTTCTTGAAAATCTTAAATTTTATTGAAAATTTTGAATTTTATTGAAAATTTTGAATTTTTTTGAAAATTTTGATTTATTGATTGGTAATAGGAAAAAGACGGTTCCTTGTACCAGGGCTGACCTTTCGAAAAATTAAGTTAAGTGAAGTGTTTTTCATGCAAGTGAGTTGAAAAACTTAATTTGATCCTCCTTAATTTCTCCTACTTGTGATCGTTTGCAATCCCATTGAACTTCATTATCGATGGAGAAATTTAGCGAAAACTTTGGTGACAACTTTTGATTTCACCCATACAACAATGTATGATATTGAGGAAATTCACATCCAGTCGTCTGGTTTTCACTCCTAATTTTTCTAGCATTTCTGCGCTGTTGGCCAAATGCAGCAAACTCGAAGTTGGCTCGAAGTCGATGCTTGATGAATGCCTAATCGTCGTCAATATAGTTTTTCTATATACACATATCATACGAATTATATGTATGTATAATTTATTAATGCAAAAATTTGTCTCATTTCAATTTAGACATTGGCTTTAATTGTGTCCGTTGTCCATGATGGAATTTACGTTTTGGACGTGAGGCAGCCACCAACAACCAAAGCAACAAAAACAATTGACACAATTGGCCAAAGTGTATTTTGTGCGGCGCTTTAAAATGCACAAACACACGCACAGAAACAAACACAACGACATGTTCTTTGAAGTCGACTCCATGTCGTTCGCATATGAATGCGAAACCCCTTGAACCGACCCAACCGACGGACAGACAGAAGGACGGACATACAAACCGACAGATCGTCCGATTGACTGGACTCGACTGCGGTTGTGTGGCCAAATGAATTTCGTTGTTGTTATTGTGTTGTTAACTTTGGCTAGAATGAACACTTGACTTGATGTTTGTATTCATTGAAACAAAAGCCCAAACTATGCTGTGAGATCGTCGTGAAAATGTCTGAACTCATTCCGCGCGATTGTCATTCCGTCAAACCGACATTCAATGTCAAACGGTGGAGAGTGAAAATTATGCGGCTTGCGATGTGGAGGTTATCGTGGCAATGAGTCAATCACAAGTCACCCCCCGCCCCTCCTCAAGTCTCCACCGCTTGACCTGGTTCGACAATAATCGGTGCTCGGTTAAAAACTGGGACAACGAGGAAAACAAAGGACTTCCATGTCGTGTTGTATAGTGTTGTAGTATTGTAGTGAACCCATCGTAACCATGGAGAGGCACGAAGGGTTCCGAGTCGAGACCCAGACTGAGTGTTGTCCAGACAAGACAACAACACTTTATGGCTCTGGCCCTCTTTCGGACAAGACACCAACACACTTCTGGCCCTCTTCGGACAAGACTCCAACACTGGGCCCTCTTCGATTGACTACGGCCAAATGTCCGGCACTTGTTCGTTCCCGCAGAAAGTACTTTCTTTCGAAGCCACTTTCTCCGAGCCGAGAGTAGAATGAGAAACCGGTTGGACGTTCTTCCCAAGGAGGGAATGAGGCGAGTCCTCAGAACAACTCGAGTTTCTTGATTGAGCTGAAGTAATTTATAATAAAAACCATTGCGTGTCTGGCGGTTGTGGGTCGAAACCAACGACTCCTTTAAGACGACGTCGACAGCACGTGAAGAGGTCAACTAATGGTAATTTCCTCGTATCAAAAAGTTGTCGAAAAGGAATTTCATTACTGAAAATAAAAAAAAAACTATTTCTGATTCGAATCAAACGCAACAGACCAAAGGTCGGTGGAAAGAACTTGAGGCGAGAATGGTAAAAATTCCTCGTATGAGATGACGAGACAAGATTCACTGGGATTTTCCCAACCACAGACATTTATGTATGTGCCTCTTACGTCTCGTGTTTAGCGCAAAACGTGATGACGCAGACTTTAGAAACCACTTCTAGTCATTATATCTACACATACTATGAGTATGATGCCATTATAATCCGTGAATGGTTTTTACGACCACTTGTTTATGCTGTATTTTCCACCTATTTCTAGTCAGAGCGAATAATACGTTAATACATATGGAAGTATGTAGAATTTTTATGATCCGCTGATAACGAGTGTCATTGAAGGAACTGGGTCGAAATGGAGTTTTTAACTTTTTTAACTCCAACCTGGCTTCGAGGGCTTCTGACGGCACCTGCTAATGAACCATGAATACGCTATATTCAAATTAAATCCCCTAATCCGAGGTTCCTGAACAAGTTGTGGACTTTGTCTGAACTCATGAATAAAATTTAGATAAATAATAAATACCATTTGTTCTTTCTTTTTGGAGTTAAATCTCGATGAGCCAAATCTAATTTATCACAAATATTTGTATAGTAGGGTAAAAGAAACAAAAAGAAAGAGCGTGAGAGAGAAAGAAGAAGTTCAGGCCAAAAATGCAAGAAAAACATTTGGGGGCGACGAACTCGAAAATATTTTTCTACTTGATATGATTAATAAACCATATCTTTCCACTGATTTTTCGGTCTTACTCTCTCTCTCTCTCTCTCTCTCTCTCTTAAATGTCTTTGGTCAAGATGGTGAACGACAGAAATCGATGCTGAAGTCGTACGAAAGGGTCCACAAAACGGACAAGAGAAGTGATAATGACAACAACGAAGATGATAATGACAACAACCAAGATGATGATGATGATGAGGATGACGGTGCTGGTGGTGGGAACTTGTTTTTGTAGTTAACCGCAATTCTCGGACGGAAATCGTTTCCGTTAAATCTGTTTTATTTCCACTGCAAAAAAATAAAATAAAACAAAAAAGACTTGGTTTCTCGGGCAAAGAAGTTGTCGAGGGCTTTTTCTGGGTTTTTTTCGTTAAGAACGTGAGTCACGTGAGACGACGTGATTTCGCCTTGACGATGATATTTGGAAATCGAATGGATCGATGGATTTATTTAGTATAGATCCCAATTGTGATCCGGTTTTCGTATTTATTGCAATTTTACGTTTATTAATGCAAATCAACGCAATAATATGTAGAATTAAATTCTTGGTATAGGAAAAGTAAAACAAGTAAAATAAAAAAGAAGTAAAATAAAAAACAAATAAAATTATTAATTCAAACGAAGTATGAAGCTTATTGAGCAGATATTCTGGATTTGATTTAAACCCTGTCTTGTTTCTGAGTTTGGCCAAGTTTCTCATGAATGGATCAACATTCTTTGGTAGTCGATGTCGTTGTTATTCATTGTTGTTCGTTGGAGCCACCGACTGGAAATGACCATTTACAGAAACCTCCCACGCCCTCGCGATCACAGCCAGGCTCAGGTTGGCTGACGATTGAAAGGCCAAGCTGAGCCAAACTCGTGGAGCCGCCTCGTGATCACGACGCTGGTGTCTTGGTGTCTTTGCAGCCAGTTCCAAGTCTTATTGCCTCATCCATTGTTTACAAACAACTCCCTCGCCCCCTCCAACCTCCCCCGCTCCTCTCGTTTTATGCATTGTGCTGGCGTCGTCAAAATATTGCAAAATTCATTGCAACAACAACAATAACAACAACGAAAAAATAACAATAAAAATAACAACAACAACAACAAACTGTACGCGACACTGAATTCCAAATTAATTTTTTTTTTTGCTTCTTCAAGTATTTCTCGTTTGAGAATATTTTCAAGTTAGTTATATTATTTGTTGTTGTTATTACTATTGTTGATGTTGTTGTTATTTTGCATTGAGTTGAAAATGTTTTGGTTTTTGTTTGTTGTCGTTGTTTTTGTTACTTTTTTTGTTGATGTTTTTTGTTGTAGTTTTTGTTATTTTTTCTCGTTGTTTCTGTTATATTTTTCGTTGATTTTCTTATTTTGTGTATTTGTTGTTTTTTTTTTTTTGTTTTTTTTTGTCGTTGTATTTTTTGTTGTTGTTGTAATTTTTGTTGTTGTTGTTATTGTTCTCATAGAGTTCGTTCATTGCCGCCAACTTCGAATTGAGAGTTCGGCGGACACCGGGAGTGACAGAGATGAAGAGAAATGAGAGTCGAGCACGCTGGAGGAGCCCAGGGCGAAACCAGTTTTCGTGATGTTTGTCGTGGCCTTTTATCGTCGCCGAGGAGGGGAGAGTGGGGGAGTGAGAGGGGGAGAGAGATGGTGAGAGGGGGGTCGACTGATTTTGGGGTGTAAGGGGGGTAATACAAATTTTTTTTTTCTTAACGCATCGATGTTGGCACTTTGTGGAATTTGAAAATTTTTGTGATTATTATTTTGCCAACCGGGTTGGAGAGAGAGGTGAGATGCCGAGATGGCCAAAATGAATGGCTAACTGATGACGACGTCGAGTGGTCCAACGAGATCGGCTCTGAATCGCCACCTTTGTGAGCGTGTGTGCGTGTTTGAGTGAATGCGACGATCGGTAAATAACAAGTATTAGCCTTTGATTTCTAACAAATTCATCATGACAATGGGTGTGGCCGAGGCGTGGAGGCAACGACGACGACGATATCGTTTTCAACTCACTTTTTTGTGGATGTTGTACTAATTGTTGTTGTTGTTGTTGTACTAGTTGTTGTTGATGTACTAGTTGTTGTTGTTTGTCTGCGCGCCAACAACAAGTGGATGCTGCGGCCAAAATCCACTCCCAGGACGGAGCAAGCAGGTTAATGCAATGTTATTTCTACTGCTTTTAATGTGAAGCGCCGATCTGTCTACTCAATCCGAACACAGTTGTTGTTATTCTCCTCCTGTCTCTTGCAACCGATGCCACCACAAATCACACTTGAGAAGTCACCAACACCGATTGATGACGAACGGATTATTCGCGACAAAGTAAGTGTCCGCGTCCGCGGGATGACGATGGCTTAGAAAACGAAAGCTCAATCTCGCTGAAAACGACCACGATTGCCGCCTTTCTGTTACCTCGGTCTATGCGATCTATCTATCGAACGAAACGAACTCAACTGAACCGCACGAAGCTCACGACTCAACTGAACCGCGAGTCCAGACGGAACCTCTCTTTTGGTCGATTGTTAGTTGGTTTTTGGCGCTCGCAGAGACAGATAGACGGAGAGTCAGATGGACGGACAGACAGACGGACGGACGGTTGGACAGACAGACAGTCTTCACAGTGTGACTTCAGTTGCTGTTGCTTACTTATTTGTTTGTTGCTGTTGTCGCTGTTGTTGCTCAGCATTCTACTGGTTGTTGTTGTTGTTGCTGTTGGTTCACTCTTTCCATTACATTTCCATTCGCTTTTTCACTCTCGCTCTCACTCTCACTTTGACTTCGACTCCGGCTCCGAACTCTCCGTCGGCTCCGTCGTCGGTGAGTTTGTGGTTCACTGGTTTTCCAAGACCAAGATGGGGACCGACCGCGGTGACGACAACGACGACGACAGTGACGACGACGACAACAACAACAACAACAGCGACGACGACAGGTGGATCGCCAAATGGTTACAAATTCGTTTCTTCGTCGTTGTCTTTGGTGATTGCAGACCTCTTGGCGGTTACGTATGGCTCTGGTTACGCTCTGGGCATCGGGAAAATTGGCCAAAGTCGCTGATGATGATGTTATGCGAGGGGATTTATTGCTTGAGCCTTCGCTGATGTTGCTGCTCTAATGATGATGATGGTGACAGGGGTGACATGGGTATGCTATCAAAAGGTTAAATTGGAAAGGTGGAAATGAATCGTTTTGAGAGTGTTTTAATTTGCAAAAAATAATAATAAATATATAATTATTATATTTCAACAAAATTTCCAAAAAATTCAAATTCAAATGAAAATTCAAACAGCGAAGGTGAAATACAATATAAATGAAAAAGTAACCGTTTTTTAAATAAATTTTTATACTCAAAAAATACCGTTCTTTTTTCTACAACATTGCAAATTTCTGTCAAAAATCAAATTCTAAATATGAAGTTGGTTGCGTTTTTCACGTCGATCCATTTTCCTTCAATTATTCACACTGTCATCTATCGTAGACTAGCGAAGTTCAACTCATCTACGTATTAAACGCAGCTTTTTGTCACCCCCAATTTTCTCTGAAATCACAAAACGAATGGCAACCCTGAGAGATGACAATTGATGACAATTGCCTATGAAAAAAATTGACTCGTGAAAAATTGATAATTTGCTGGAGAAATTCGCCGAATTAGTTGTTTTTTAATATAATTCTTCTTCTCTCGAAATGTGGACGACAATGGGGCGAAATGCATTAATTACATTTATGCTGTTGATTGCGGCGGCTTCCAGCGAAATGGTGATCGGCCAGGACGACATCAGTGACGAGGTCTCGGGTCTCTACACAATCGAAGGCAAAGTTTATCCTCCGGAAATGTACAACTCAATGGAATCGAAGTGGCAAGCCGAGACCACACTCTCCATCAACGGTGGCGAGTACAAGGGCTTCATCAAGGAGGACGGCACCTTCATTATCAGCAGTGTGCCATCGGGCAGCTACGTTCTGGAAGCCCACAATGCAGACTATTTCTACGAGCCTGTAAGTTCATGAAATTAACAATTAAAAAAAACCTCATACTGAAATGATGCTTATGGCAGGTGCGCGTTGAGATCAATCCCAAGGGTAAATTCCGTGCTCGCAAAGTGAATTATGTCCAGCCATCGCAGATTATCCAGGTGCCTTATCCACTGAAGATGAAGGCGTTGACGCGGTTCAAATATTTCCAAACCAGAGAGCAATGGAAAATCACTGATTTCCTCTTCAGTCCGATGGTGTTGATGATGCTGTTGCCGTTGGTGCTCATGTTGATTCTTCCCAAGCTAATGAGTGATCCAGAGACCAAAAAGGAAATGGAGAACATGAATTTCCCAAAGGTAAAATATGATTAAAACCTCTTAAGAGATTTTATATTAAATTTTTATGATTTTAGATGACAAATGAAATGCCAGAGATAAGTGAGATGATTACATCGCTCTTCACCGGTGGAGCGAAGCAGCCAGAGAAAGAGAAGAAACCCGTAACGGGTAAACAAACCAAAAAACGCAACTAAAAACAATTTAATTGTAGTTTTTGGGGCTTCGTAAATGTGGGTTATGGGTAGAGAAGAACATTTTAGTCAAGTTTATATTTTCCTTTGTGTTGCTGTAATAACTAATAAATCTGATAATGATGACACCCAACAGAATGACACTTTAATCATGTTTATTTCAAGAATCCCACAACCTCCTTGCGTTTGTTCCCGGACTTCTCCTCTTCCAATTTCAATGCTTTACACAACTCGTTATTCAGTTTTTCCGCAGCAGATACTCCGAGATGTATGCAATTATACATAGTGTCCTTGTGAAGCGATCCATCACCCACAGTGTGAACATTTGTCATGAAATCTGGAAATAATAACACGTTTATATATAAATATTTCAACGGGGAATCAGAAGAAAATCCTACTTTTCCCCTTTCGTCTGGACACAGCTACAACAACACTTGCTGAACTACATTCTTCTTCCTCGGCCGAGGGGTCCACAACACAAGAGTCTCCGATTTTACAAACCGTCACCAGAATGGGAATATTATCTATTTTTATTCGAGTGCAATCGTATGGATCATCTGATATAATTAAATCCGATTCTCCGGCATCGATCAGGGCAGCAGTGACGCGTGGAATTTTGGTGTTGTAGAGAGCAGCCTTGGCGGCAAGAGACACAGCATCAAACAGATTTCCACCGCATTCCAAAATCTATGATATTTCAGTATTATTACTTGTGTGTTCAATAAGAAGACATGAATCCTTACCAAAATATCGACATATAATTTCCAGCACTGTTGTTCCGGCAGGATGCAGAGAGCCTTCAAATCGAAGGCCAGTGGGGAATCGTAAGCATTTGCCAGAGTGTCTGCGAGTTCCAAAGATAATTCCTCACCACCTCGGCCCTCGAACTCTGGAGCGGCATTTGCAGAACTAATGAAAACAAACAGATTCTAGAGAAAATGCAACATGAAAGTGTTTCTACTGACCAATCCACGAAGAATTCAATTTTGCCCTGATCCGGTGTGAGATGGTTGGGTTTATCAATCTCTGTCTTAACTCCCACCAAAATGTCTGTGTTGGCCAGGCGCAAACGGGCCGATCCGCTAGCATTGCTCACCACATCTGTTTCCAGTTCCATTGGTCGGTAGTCACGACGTGAACGTCCATCGCAACGGAAATCATCCTGCGTGGGTAATTTTTGGTAAATATGGAATATGTAGATATGTAAATATATGTAAAATATAAATATATTTACCTCTACTCCGTGTAGTATAAATGTTTTCTCAGCTTCACTTAACGCTATATTAGCCATTTCTTATTAGTTTTATTGGAATCAAGTTTAATAACAATTCAAAAGACCAGCCTACAGCGAAATCAACTTTGAGGTTATGTAGATCAAAACATGTCAAACAAAACGGGATGTTGCCACATTTCACAATTTTATGGAGCTTGTTATATGAAAATTATATTTAAAATTTTATCATAAACTTTTTTATTTTTCGTCCATTTTAGAGATTTGATTGCTCAATTTAAAAATATTTGGTTGTAAATAAAGATTATTAAAAAAAATATTAAATGGCGACATAGCCATGTTGGCAACGCCATTCAACTGTCAAATGACTTGACAGTTTGCCGCAGAAAACAACCGAGTCATTTAGGAAATTTGCGAATTTTAGCAAGTTGCCGGAATAATTGTTTAATTTTCTCAATTTACTCGATATAAAATAAATACATTATCAATATGGTGTTCGGCAATGACTGGATGGATGCTGCACACAGCACAGGCGTATGTGAAATTTCCATACCAAAAAGGTATTCAAGTAATAATTCTTTATTCATTTCGCTTACAGACAACCATCATGGCTGTGGAGTTCGATGGTGGCGTCGTGATTGGGGCTGATTCTCGCACCAGCACTGGAGTCTATGTGGCCAATCGTGTCACGGACAAACTCACACGCATCACGGACAAAATCTACTGCTGTCGCAGTGGTTCGGCTGCGGACACACAGGCCATCGCCGACATTGTTGCCTACTCCCTGAACTATCATGAGAACCAGACTGGAGAGGAACCTCTCGTTGCGGAGGCTGCATCCGAATTCCGCAATTATTGCTACAACTATCGTGATTCTCTGGTCGCTGGTATAATTGTTGCCGGTTGGGATAAGAAACTGGGAGGTCAAGTGTACTCGATTCCCTTGGGTGGCATGTTAAAGCGGGAATCTGTCACAATCGGCGGATCGGGCTCTAGTTATATCTATGGCTTTGTTCGCGAGTTCTATCGCAACGGCATGAACAAGAACGACTGCGTGAGTTTCGTCAAGAAGGGTGAGTTATTCTAGGTTGAAAGTAAAATCCATTTTAAACACCTTTTTATTTCTGGTCTGTAGCTGTCCAGCACGCCATGTACCATGACGGCAGCTCTGGCGGTGTAGTTCGTATTGGTATAATAACTGCCGATGGCATTGAGCGCAAGGTGTTCTTCAATACAGAATCTGGTGAGCCCACTGTGGCTGGAAACTAATTGGAGCGGATGGAAAATGTTATGGTTTAAATGGAATAGCTTGTAATATAGAGCAGATGTTTGATCTGCGATGTTTGTAAAACAGACATTTTAAATTCAAAATACATTACGCATCTTTTCTAAAAGTCGAAATTGTTATTTATATTTTTCAACTACAACTGTTAAATATAATTGTCCCCTGTTCCAGTAAAAGCAATTGGTTCTTATTCAAAATGTTTCAATATAATTTATTGACAATATTAGGAAGTAATAGATTATGTACTTAATAAAAGTATATGCTTAAATCTAATAGGCTTAGTAGGAAAATTTCTATAAATAAATCAGTCGATTTTGGAGATTTTAATGTATTAGTAAATACATAAAAAAAGGCTTGTACGCCAAATACGATAAATAATTACTATAGCTAATTCACGAATTGACGATTTCTCTTATAAATGTCCTAATAAATCACATGCCATAATTATAAATAAATACTGGCAAAGAAAGACTATCCTGTAATACATCCCGTTGTACTAACAAGGACTCATTTTTGCGCATTCTTCTGGTGTCGCTTCCACGGTGACTGTCGTCTCCTTACTAGCCTCCCTACGTTGTCGCCAGAAGCGATAGTAGATCTCTGGCGTCCAAACCAGAACTACCAATAAAAGCAAGATATTCTGGGCGTGCAAACAAAGTATGTACGAGTCGGTGTAGTCGTGTATCCAACCGAGCAGCTGACCGACTGTTATCACAAGTACACCCTTGGAAATCATGTTCAAGCCCAGGCCGCCAGCCAACTTCTCCGGCCGACAGTGACTGGAAATTGTGAGATTGTTATTGAGCACAGTCGCTGACTTGGTCATGCCCGTGAAAATCGACATGATTATTATGCTTGTCATATCCACAGATTCGGCCAATGCTACAAATGGAAGAAAGAAATAGATGATGTGTTAATAATAGAAACTAAGTGAACGTATTCTCTTGATATGAACCTACCAGCACGACTTATGAGTAATCCAATAGTGCCGATTAGGAACACGACACGATACGGTATTTTCAATTTATCCGTAATGCAAGGCAAGAGCAGACGACAGACGATATCGGCGCCTGCGACGACGGACATGCAAGTGGCTGTGTTGTGGCTGCTGAGACCAACCGAATACTAGAGAATAGAAATGCTTTAATTAGTCTCTTCATAGTTTAAAGGGTGAGAAATCGAACATACTTGTAGGAAATTCGGGAACAACATTGTAAAATTAATGGTCGACGTATAGACCAGGGCCATGCCAATGATGATGCTCCAGAAAACCGGATCCTGCAGCAGCTCCAAGTCCATGGCCTGCACCAAGCGTTGGCATATTTTCGCACACAGCTTCATGTGTGTGGGCTGCTGCTGCTGGTGCTTGTGACATTGAACGACGGTGGTGTCGTTGTATGGTCTTACAGCATCCTTAATGATGACAATATTTGGTTTGAGTTTATCGCCGCTCTCGAGCAGAGGCGTTATTTGCTGTCGGTTGTTGTGACGACGGGTCGTGCTGTTCAGAGGTTTCAACAGCAAAGCTCCAAACAACTGCAGAATAGGATAATTTCGAATAACTTACATATTAAATATATATGAAATTACTTACACCAGTCAGCGAAAGTAGCGACATGGCCAAGACGGCCGTGCGGAAGCCATAATTGTCTAAAAATAGCCGCACCAAATGTGGTATGAAGACTTGGCCGAGACCTGCGCCGGCCAGAGACACGCCGACGGCGCGACCTCGTTTTGTCGTGAAGTACGAGTTGATGGCAATAAATGTCGATGGGGATATTAAGCCGAGACCCAGGCCAACCTGAAAATAACATAAATGCATTTAGTTATTGAGGATAAACGTATTTAGTTATTGACAATAAACGCATCGACGTTGTTATCGTCGTTAGTTGTTGGTGTTGTTGATGCACTTACAAAGAAACTGTAGCCGATGATGAAATGCCAGCCTTCGGTTGCAAAAGAACACAAAAACATGCCGAACGAGACGAGGACACAACCGATGGCGGCCACATTGCGTGGCTTGAAGCTCTTGATGGCAGGGCCAATGAAGAGGCCGGAAAAATTCAGAGCCATACTATTGAGGTTGGTTATCAGGGCCGCTGTAAAAGTGGCCTGTTCCATGGCCTTCAATTGGGCCCCAAAGAGCAGTCCAAATACCGAGAGTATCGATTGATTTGTCATCTATTGCAAGGAATAACACAATGAATTAATGAATTTAAAGGATTATTAAGGGAGACTTACGTTAATTAAGGCGACGGCTCCGACAATCACCCAGCCCCAGCCGCCGTCGGGTATCGCAGTCTCCAGAGGTACGTTCACCATAATTGACGATTGTTACCATTCAAAGTTTGCACAATTACTAAGAGAATCACTGAAAATAAAAAAAGAAATAATTAATTGCAGTAGGTGGATTTTATGCGGGAGTACAGTAGACCGGAAAGAGTCTACTATTCCACTCTCCGAAAGCAGAAAATATATTGCGTCTCCATATCTTATCATCGCCCCTTAGAGGCGAGAAAATTAGATAAAACCATAGCCATAAGACGAAAATCTACTTTGCACCATAGCAATAATAGATAATCCACATTACAAAGTATATAATATTTAATTAGAAAATACATCATAGAAGTTTTTAATAGGTACTCGTTCATTCCTATCTGGTAATTGATAATATATAATTTGCATATTAAAGTACAAGACAATTCAATTTCAATATTCAATTGATTCCAGAAAAAAACCGTGTAACCGTTATTTATTTGTATTGTGTTGTTTTGAATCGTGCTAAATGGAATAAAATCGGGTAAAAAAAGACGGTGTAAAAACCATAGAAAAAAATGTAGAGAATGTATATATTAAAGCGTCTCAACTTCAACCTACACCGATTGTAGCGATTTTGTTTTCCTCTACAACAACATGACACCACCTTACGACTAAATTTGTTTAAATTGAATTTCACAGAGCTTTTAATCTATATTACTTTACACTTGCTGAGATCACGAATATTTACATAAATACAAGTCTACACCTCACTTGTTGACAATAAAAATAAAGATCGATGTAAACAGAAGACAGTAATTATTTACAAAGGAATTTAAATTATAAAATAGAAAATGAAATGTAAAATAGAAAATGAAAATATGAATAACAAATAGTATAGTGGGTGTGGAATAGTTTTAAATTCCAAGGACGACGAAGAAATAAAGAAGCATGTTCTGGAACTTGTACATTAATCATTTAAATTACAATTGCAAATGTTATCAGATATATTTTATAAGACTGAATTGGACTTTAAGCCTGTCCTTGAGTTGTTTTTAAAAATAAAGAATAGCTTTGATAGGTTTTCATTCGAAGTCAATGGACATATTTCCTTGTTGTATCCACCAGTCTTTCTTTGTTCATCGAAATAAAATCCTTCCATCAACGAATATGAATGGAATAAAGATTTACGAGTGGAATAAATATTTACATCCGAACATATGTTCTCAATCAAAGTCAAAACAAAAAACAGTACGACTTTTGTAAATAAGGAAATTAAAAAGTGCAAGCGGTATTTTAATTGCGCCCTCTCAATTTGAGTTGGCATCACTGATAGCAACCAAAGAAGTCAGTTAAAAATTGGTTTAAAATTCTTAACTGATTTGAATGAAAGAACGAAAGGATATTCAAATATTTTGTACTATAAATTGCATGCACAAAAATAACAAAATTTTACAATTTAATTATGAACTCGCAGTGAAAATTCTCCTCGTTTCGCAATACAATTTTATATTATTTATTTATATTACAGTCTTTAAATGTTTTCACTTCCCGACGAAAGCAAAATAACACTTTTTCGTAAATGTTTAAAGTAGAAATTAATGAAAATAACTTCGAGAAGACGCTCACGGCTAATCTGCGTCCCCTCGAAAAGAAATGTGAGCAGCTGACTGCGATATTTTTTTTCGGGTCCGCGTTGACAATTTGGTTGTTGTTTTTGTTATCAAAGAAATTGCGACAATCAACCAGGGTTGCCGTGAGGAAAAAAAATGCGACCATGTCCGATTTAAAAATGTACCAAATTTTCTAATATAATTAATATTAAAAGAAAAATTAAAGTTAAGAAAAAAATTAAGGTTGCTTCGATAAAATTCGTATTTGAATCAAGTCACCATTTTTGGTAATAAATTAGCAGAGGGGCAACCCTGCACACGACACCTGGCGGCAATCTTTCTGCAATGTTATCATATGTAGCGTTGCCACTTATCGAAAGCTTCACCTGTATTATTCTTACGACGTAAATCGAAATTTTTCTTTATAATTGAAACAATAAAAACAAATTTAATTGAATTTTGATTTCTGCGTAATTCGAAATCAATAAACGAGACAATTTCTACGAATAGATATCAGACATTCTATTGTTATCGCTGAAGTAAAATGTAAGATTGTAATATTGACCAGATATATATAATATATATATATCACCGATATGTGTATAGAACCAATCGTTGTGTGTCATTTCCATATAATTGCGATGTTAGTCATAGTAAAATGATGGAACGGAAAAAAGGGGGGGAAAATGGGAAAATTGAATTTCACTGAAAACCAGTTCAAACCGATTTCAATATAATAATGAAATGAAACCCTATGAACAAAGTGTTAACATCTGCCGACAGTGATCGACATAATTCAATTTGAAAAACTAGTAAAGCCGAGTCTGTTGTGCAGATCCACGTCGAGCAAGTGACCGTTATCAGTAAATAAGGTCGGTCGCAGTTTAATAGGAATATAGATGGAGAATCGTCGAGTTATAGGTTACACACACAAACACACATTCCATATAGCAATGCAGACAGTCTGCTAGGGAAGATGCCAAGGGGGATATTCGGATCGTTGAGGAGTAGAGGGAGGGGGGTATTTGGAAAAGTCGAAGTCGAAGGAGACAGATTCTGAAACCGGTTCGAGTCGGTTCGAAAGTGGTTTATTTTTTCAATACGATTCTTTATCAGTTTTTTTGAAATATGGTTGTTTTTCACTGTATTTATAAATATAATTCGCTTAATTTCATTTCATGTATGTACATGATTTTCGTCATGTTTTTTTCTCAATTTGGGTAGAAAATTAATATGAATGACTGGAATATTTATGGCGAGAACCTATGAATGTGTATATGTATATGGATCGAAAGCATGGCAGAAATACCAGAAAAATCGAGTATTTGGGATGGGATGGCATGTGTTTTTGAGGGTTTTCTAAAAAGCGAAAAAAACAAATAGTTGTTTACAATTAATATAAGTGTTATTGAGGTCAAGAGAGTCCGTTTTGGAGGGTAGACTTTCATGGATTTCAAACAAATTGACAAATCGTGGGTTTGAAGCAGAAGAACATACGGAAGACCATTAAACACTCACTCCCCATAGCATAATACCACAACAACATATGGAGCTTATCTCTAGAGACCGGTGTGTTTAGCATTTATTATAATATTGAAGAAGAAATGGGATGGAATGAAATGAACCAAGGTGTCTGCATCTCGAGGAGATTCTCGTGCGATTTAGAGATCTAGATAGAGATCTAGATAAAGGTCTTAATCACAATTCTACATAGTAATTGCTTGTAGTTCGTGGATAGTAGTTTTATTATGTGAGATTCCTCTAAAAATAGTCTTCTGAGAGAACTTAGGAAAAATATCTATTTTGTGAATAGTTAAAAAGTTCTGGTCATGATGTTTTCAACAACTAAATCATTATCATAATCATTTAAAAGTACCTAAAGTACTTTCGTCAACTATGAACGCCCAATAATAATTAATTAAATAATATTCTGTCATGTTTTTCTTTAATGATGAATTTTCTTCTTTATAAAACTAATTAAACAAATAACGTATCCACCCAAAAATAATGAAAAATTACAGTTTCAAAAATAAAATATACGTAATTTACCCAACTACCAAACTACCCAGATCGTTGTGAATATGGATATATTTCTATTATTAGTGACTAATTAATTTCACCCATTAATTTCACAATTATGGTAAATTCTTCACTTACGTTGTTTGCCAAATGAATCCACGTTAACTTGGTTACACACACAAATGTTTATTATTTGAATTTTTGTTATTTGTTTGATTATTTGTATTATGCTTGTGAAACACTCGTCGTTGCTGATAATCCGCAGACAAACGAAAACGTTCTGAAAGTTTCTTGTGCGGCGCAACTCATTTTATAACGATCCGAGCCTTGCTCTGTGTATAATAATATTTCAAAAAAGTACAATATTTCAAAAAAAAGTAACGAAAAAAAACATATTAATAAAAAAAAAATAATAAATAGAACATTATTATTATTTCATATTTATACACATACTAGGTTATGTATGTAAATAGGCCAGAGAAATGCACTATATAGGAAAATGTCGCTGTGTTTTTGTTAGTTTATACACTTGCATTTACACTGAGAGAGAATAAGAGTTCTTTTTGAAAAATATTGGGTAAATCACTCAAATCAATTTTTATATTATAAAAAGATTTTGTAACAAAAAAAATTAAATAAAAAAATAAATCAGTTAAAATGAATGAAGTTCATTGCATATAGTATAATGTAAACAAAAGTTGATAAGGGTATGGGATATGGGATTCCCTTTGTACTCGTCCTATCAGTAGAGGGTGGGAATCACATATAAATAATATTTTATTTATTTTTTGCAATCGATAATTCATATCAATAAATGATGTTTGGAAACGCAGATGCATTAATAGTTTAAATAATTGAATTCAAAATATTAAATTCAAATTATAACATTTAAATCATAACGGAAAAGTTATTTTAATTGTCATTGGCGCCATCTATTGATTTATGCAGATAGTGGACATTTTCTGATTGGAGCCAACTTCAGAAGAACACGTAATTTTTTTCCATTTACAATTCGCCGCAAATTCGCACAGAACCAACAAGAGAAAAAGAGAGAAAAGTCAAAAAAGCAATAGAGCACACGGCGAAAAAGAGCGACTGAAATCGAAACATGGCGCATTCTCTTTGGTGATGCCACTTAGTTCTATGAAAAAAAAAATAGTACAATAAAATGAGTACAAATTAAGAGAAATTATTTGTAACCGAATATGTTAAATTGTTCCAGTGATAATACTAGGCAAATGTTTAAAAAAATTTGGGCAATGTCCAAGAAAACGATAAAAAAAAATACTAGTAGTGTAGGAAAATACTTGCCGCAACCCTGTTGACGTCAGTGCACGATGTGGCATCACTGACCCAGTTTATCAAATTCGCTTCGAGAGTTTCGGCTGCAGGGTTGTCGAAGTCACTTCACTTTGACCCAAAACACTACGGCACTCCACTTTTTTTTGGAAACACTTCACTTTTCAAAACTTGAATCATAATGAACTTTTCTTAAAATTTGTTGTAAAAACATATAGTTGCGCGATTCTTTACTAGTCAGAATCTCTGACAGTTCTACCCAACATTTTCTAAAAATTCAATACTGGAATGCCGACAACATATATAAATAATATCAATGTTATGTTTAAGTGTTAATTATGAATTTGTATGAAATTAATACATTTTACAAAAAACTTCACTTTTCTCTGTTTCACTTCACTTCGCTATCACTTCGAAAAATTCGAAACGACAACCCTGTTCGGCTGTCGTTCGCTGCTCTCCGTTCCGTGGAATTAGTTTTGTGTGTGTATCGAATCGAGCGAGAGTCGGAAAAACTCGAACGGGAAAAATCACAAAAATTTTCTTTCACAAAGAAAATCCAAACGAATTACACCTCGTAGTGCGGTCGAAGAATTGGGTGAACGGTTTGTGTGTGCGCGCCAGGAATGTGAGAAAATCGGAAACGGATTAAAGTGAAAAATCGACGGCGTCCCCGAGTGCGAAACATAAATATTTGCAAAGAGAAAAGGTCGACGTCGGATAATTACTACGGCGGCTACAAATTAATTCAGTGCTACTACACCCTGAAGGAAATACTACAAGGTTTTGTGCAAATCGGTGGAAGTGGAAAAAGTGTTCCAAAGAATACTACTTTCATACATTTGTTTATGAACCAAAAAGTGAAACTCTCCGCAGAAGAAGATGGGCACGAACGAGCAGACGACGAAAACTCCGCCAGTTGCGACCGCCACCACCTACAACAACAACAACAGCACTTCATCATCGGTTGGGGTCGGCGGAAGATTCACGGAAACTTCGGCCACAAACTCCGGCGGCAAACGAATCGACGACTCCCACACCAGTGACAGCAGCAACAACACGAACGTTGTTGTTGTTGCCACCACCCACAGTAGCAACAACGCCAACACAAACTCCACAGCCACAGAGGCAAAAACAACAACAGCGGAGACCACAACGACGACAACGTCGGCGATGAAGATGACGACGACGACGACACCAACGTCCACGATGAAGACGATGACGACGACACCAACAGCCAAAACAACAGTCAATGATAAACTTCATACAACGCATCATTCCAAGGCGCAAGTTATCATAATCCCAGCGACGCCAGCGTCGACAGTGGCCACGAATGCAGCCAAGAAAATACGGCGAGCCTTCTCGATGCCGCGCAATCCCTTCCAGTGGTCGCGGAAATTCAAGACCAACGGTGGCGGCGTTGTCGGCGAGAGCGGCTCCAGCGGCGGCGAAACGAGAGGCGGCGGCAGCAACTCGGCGTTGACCGCCTGCGTCGGCGGCGGGCGCAGCGGACGCAACGGCAGCGTCGTCTCCTTGAACAGCTACACGGCGGTGTGCAAGGACACAAACGGCGACGACGACGACGATGGTGCTGGCGACGACCGTGGAAAGGCGGATGCGAAGGCGACACAACAAAACTCGCAACAGCAGCGACAGGATAAGAAAACTTCCAGCAGCGGTGGCGGCGGAAACCGCCAGAACACGTCCGGAAGTGGGTCGAACCGGGTTTTTCGACGCTCATCCTTGAGGAAATTCATTAATCGGATTGCACAGCATGTCAGCACGTCGGTGAATATTGGCGTAAGTGGCAAATAATAAACAATATTTTTATTTAGACGGAATATTTGCAAATGGTTAAATCAAATCTAGTGTGCGAAAGGTGCAGGAGAAGACTCAGAGGAGACAAAGTCCTTAAATCCTTGTTATGTTAACTCGCCTCGTCTCATTCCCTTGTCTTGTCTGTGACCTTTGGATTCAGACAATCGCAGCAGACTCATGGTCTTTTGTTGGCTGTCGCCACGCTGTCTTTGTGATTCACACTTTACTTGTGCGAACGGATGGATTCGTTGTTTTTGTCTGAACCTCATCTTTTTGCTCTCCACTTTGTTCTCAAATGAGTTCGTAAACTCTCCCTCGTGCCCTCTCAGTCTCGTTAGCTTGGTCCATTGAATCGAGCCAAGGTTCTTATTCATAATTCAATCGATAGTTAGTCGATTCTTCTCTGGTTGGAAACAATCAAATGATCATCTTCAGACGGAAAGACAGAAAGACAGACTGATCAGCCCGAGAGCATGTGTTGTCAAATTGTCCAAACTCAAGTTCGTAAACATTGGAAAATATGTAAACAATTCAATGTGAAACTATTTTCCACTCAGCCCAAAGGCAAATACTCGTGGAAAAGAACAACAAAAATAATAACAAGAAAAATAAGTGGAGTAGTGTCAACAACCAGAAGTCGCCGCAACACTAACAACATCAGCATGGGCTCGATGTGCAGCAGCTCCAACAATGGAGTGAATGACACAGATCACGAGACAAATGTGTGCCGCTGTGTCAACAAAGCACGACAGGCACAAAGACAGACAATGGGTAAAGAAGAAATGAAAATGCTTGTTTCATTGAAACTCTCACAACTTCCAACAACTTCGGAAATGCAGCAGCGTGTTTTTTTGTTTCCCTGACGCATCATTCATTTGCTGCTCTCGTGTCTTTGTCGTGAACTTTTGTTTATCAACAACATTTCGAAAACAAGTGTATAATATTTTTATTTTCGATTAAAATGCATTCATTTCTCAATATTGTTTTCATATTTTTTTTGCAATCATTGTACAAGGCCTCCACATCGACTTTGAGAGTCATGAGTCACATTGTTTGTATTGGGCGGACGCCGCCGTTCTTCCTACTGCAATTCCGTTCAAGGAATCGCACGATATGACGTCATGAGGCGAGACCATTCGTGACGTTGTCACGTGCCCGCCCGACTCTCGACATCTTCTCATGCCATGCCATACACAATCACGCCACCTATGACGATTACCTAAAGCTGGCTGTTGGCTCTTGTGGTGTTGCCAAAACCAATTCGCATACAATGTGAAAGAAAGCAAACACAATGTCTACACAAACACAATATGAAATCGATGATCTCACATCCCAACAAACACAGCACAATTCGCGAGCCCAAAAGTAATATATACAATTTTTTATGTTGTTATTCTTCCTCTCTATTTACAATTGAAATCCATGAAAATTGTGTAATTTTAAAAGTATTAAAAACTAATTTCCCAAACGAATCGTTTTTATACGTAAATTGATGTATAATCTATTGATCTAGTTGTTTTGTTTTGTTTTGCGAAGTCTCAGTCAAATAAAAGAACCATACGAATGTGAAATGTGCAAAATTAATGCAGGGTACGACGATCGACAACAACAATAACCAACCGAATAAATATGCACGGATTTATAATTATAATATACTTGATAAATATAAATAGACGACACGACGACGACGACGAGGGTCGCTTGATAAATCTTTGCATATAGCAGCTTAGCTTTCGCCCCTCGATCGTCGTCGTTGCTGTTGGTGTTGGTGATGATGATGTTGATGATGTTGCTGCCGACTCGGCCGTTGATTAGTAGAAATATTGCAAGTGCTTCGAGCATGAATCATCTTCGGTCAGACCATTCATTCCTCCGTACCCCCGTTCCTTCATTCGTTTATTCGTCTTTCGGTCGTCATTATTGTTAGTTATCGCCATCGGCAGTAGCAGGCAGTAGAGAGGCCATCGCAATTGTTTGTTAGTGTTTGTGTGGGCAGCAGCTAATTCGCTGCTGACATTTCAAGTACTCGAAGCGGCGTCAGTTGGTGGTGACGATGACGACGACGGCGGCGGCGGCAATTGCGTCTAAACAACAGCAATTTCCACACTGCAACATAATTGTTGTAATTCCCTGTTTGACTTTCGCCACACGTAATTTCGCGAAGGGCTCTCGATGTGTCGATGGTGGCAATGTCGATGTTGCCGATAGAGATAAAATTGCTAGTTAGTAGTTTCATCGGGCACCAAACGACCGTGGGGTGTTGGGGGGATCTTTGATATGTTAATCAAATCTCCATTCATCGACTCCATTGTGGATTTTCTCATTATTGGTGTGCAATTCACATTCGTCGCTTATCGATACTTCCGGATCGTCCGGTCGTCCGTCCGTCGGTCTGTGAGTTTTCCGTTGTGGTTGGGTTCGGTTGGGTTGTTGCGCAAAAACGAAAAGAAAATCACAGCCGGCGTCCTCCATTCAGCAACTCGTCACCAATGGAGTCAAACAGGAACAAAAGCAACAGCAACAAGAAAAAACAACAACCGCAAGCACATTAAACTTGATCAACGAACCACTCAAGAGTGCATTCATTGAGATGGAGCCGAGTGCTCGAGCTAGGTAAGAGATACGAGAGGCCTCCTCAAGTGTTCACGGTACAAGTCTAGGTTAACGGCTAAACCGCTACCATTGAGATGCCGCAGCCATTGTGAGATGTTGTTGTTCAAGCAGCTCTGATGATCTCAAACAACATCATCATGATGGCCATCATCAACAATAAATCGTCGTCATCAGCGCTTTTTGTTTTGCCGCCAAAGCTTCTACTAATGAAGCTACTACTTCTACTAGTGATGATGATAATCATGATAATGATGATGTGGATATGTGATGCGCCACCGATTAACATGATGATGTTAACTTCCGTATATATTTTTTCCATCTCTATTCTCATTTTCCATTCGTTTCATTGACATGTTTTTGTATTGAACATACATATGAACAAATGATATTTCCCGAGAATATTTTCACATTTTCATACTAACTTTTGTTATTTGTTTTTCTTTTTTTTTTTCTGTTTTTGTTTTTCATGTGAATGTGTTTGCGTGTTGTTGTTATTGTGTTTGATTGTACCCACCATTCATTCGCGACATGTGCGAATTTGAGGCAGGAATTCTTCTCAAGGTAAAATCAATTGAGAACGAACTAATTGAATGAATTGAATTGAAATGAATGAACGGATGACGAGCCAACGAGAGACACCGACTGAAGGAATGAATGAATGGATGAAGCTGCTGGACGTTTCAGCTTTTCCGAAGCGTCCGGCACGACACGACATCATCATGGCCTGGCCTGGCCTGGCCTGACATAGAGTGGCGTGTTGTCGCGGCTTTTGGCAGAGCTTCCCATTCAACTGTTGAATACTGAGTTATTTTCATTAATAACTTACACAATCGTAGATCGTTGGAATGTTGCTTTAATTGCGGGGAGGCTGCCACCCAGACAGACAGAAAACCCAACAGACAGACAGGCAGATAGAATGTGGAATTTACAATATTCATTGAAGGTTCTTGAAAAACTTGCTGTAGAACTTGCTCACAAACTTTAGTTGGGGTTTTCAATATTTATTCGAATAGATGACGATAGATTATTTTGATGAAGAACGAAGTTTGTGTAATTTTCTAATAAACTCCCCACCTGGGATCCACCACAATCATGTTAACCACAAACACATGTTATATAAGTTCAAGAGATTAAGGCCCATATTTATGTAGGAGGTCTTATGTTGGGCGTGTTTTTTAAAGACCTCTGCGAAAAGCACATGTTTATTCAGAATTAAAACTAATTGCTGAAGTGAGGAAAAGAACACAAACACCTTCTCAAGACACAAGGTGGGAATAAAAGAGAGACAGAGAGAGAGAGAGTGTGAGAGAGAGAGGCGGTAGGAGTAGAAAATGAGCAACTATCACGCACACGTTTCTATGTATGAGTAATAAATGTCACGTGCTCTAAAGTTGAACCATAAATTGTTTACATGCTATAAATATGCTTGGTATGAAGCGTTTTAATTTGTTTCCTCTTGTGGTTGGTTCCGGGGAAAACGTTTTGCCTCAAAATCAATTTCGGATTAATTTTCCCGCTCAATTGAACTTTTCACGAGCTAGGAAATTAAATGGAAATTCCATATTTTCATTTTGATTTCGAATTTATATTATGGAATTTATATAGAATGGAATTTATGGAATTTTACCGTAGAATTGAGAACATGTTTTCAATTGTTTTTTCTTTTACACTTGTGTGAACCTCATAATTTCCGATGAATAGAGTTTCACCATTTTTTCTGATTTACTCTTTCCTCACTGTTGTTTTTCCATCATTAAAATGTCGAAAACTATAAAAGAGGAAATATTTCATAATAAACAACATAAATTCCTTCATGCTTCGTTCCGTTGCGTCCACAAACGAGTGTTTTTTTGTGCTCTCAGGGTAGAGCGAAGCAATATAAAACTGTTTGATCGTGATAAAGAAAGAAACACCTTCAACTCAACACGCGTCAATGAATTAAAGTTCATTATTTGATTTTTATTTCCTTAATTTTGTTTTACGACTTTCTTTCAAATCATAAATTTAAATACAGTTGAAAAAGTTCTCTACATAGTTTTGCTAAAGCTAAAAATTTGGTGAAATATCTTTTGAATTTTTCAAATTTATTTTCCCGAAAACCTATTAAAAATGGAAATTCCAATTCTGTTTATAGACTGAAATCCATAAATTCCCAAAGTGAAAAATGATAAATTGCCATATTTTGTTTATTTATTTTTTACAGTGTTTGCATAGTGTTGTTGTTTTTTTTTGTTTTTGGTGCTGGAACAGGTGACAATATTCAAAAATTTCGAACTTATTCAGTCTGTGAACTTGCTCGCCCCCGAGACACATTGTTTATTCAACGTATTCAGCACTCGAAAAAATCCAGTTAACTGATTAAACAATAAAATACCTCCTCCTCCTCCCTTTCGGTCTTCTCTGCACACACTCTATTCCACGTCAGCTCTGGCTTTTGTTTGCTTGATCTTCTGATAAGCGAGTTTCGTCTAGTTTATTGTTCCTAGTATATTATATTGATGTACTAATTGCCGCATTTTCAAGGTTACGAATAACGCAAATGCATCTTTTTCAATGGGAATCGGTTGAATTTCAACTTGCTTTCATTTAGTTTATTTCTGATAAAAATTTCTCAAGTGCCTGACTGAATTGTGTGTGACTGACGATGTGTGTTTGAGGTCTTTCGTCTTTTGAGCCGTGAAATGTTTCCTTCTTGTCGACTTGTCGATTGTCGCGTCCGTGTTGTTATCACGTTCCTTCCTTTGTTCTTATCGTGTGCGAAACGTCGTCTCGCTTCGCCCTTGATAACATAATAGTCAATTGGAACTTACGAAAGTAATTTGCAGAAATTGGTATCAGTTTCAGTTTCGTTTGACGCCATGGACTCGCTTTCATGATTGATCCGAATAATTGTAGATATGTCTTGTGTTTAGTCTTTGGTCTCGTGACTTAACATCGAGTGTCAAGCAGCCGACCACGCCCACCTCGTGCCGTTTCGTGCCATGTTATTGTCTCGCAATATCCATTCATTCATTCCCTATATTTCATTGAAATATGCAATCCTTCAGCTCGTAAAATATCTGCCTTAGTTTCTCTCACACTTTTATTTATTGCTCCCGTGTGTCCGCCAGCCAGCCAACCATTCAGTTAGCCATTCACTATCTGACCAAATTTCAATTTCATTCACTCATTTCCTCACTCACTCATACGGTCATTCATTCATTCGATAGAAACGTCGCGAAATACGTTAAAATTAATTGTCTGCTGTTGTTTTGCGTCATGCTTTCGTTAGTTGCAAATATGCATTTGTATTTTTTTGTCTTTTGTTTTTGTCTTCAATAATAATAGTATATCAATTATTCTAGTTTGTTATTGTTATTTTCGAGTGAAATCCACGTCATATTCTATTCTGAAAACAATAACAATTCACAAATTATATACATTTGTGTAACATTGGTATTTGGGTCGTTCCGCTGGAAGTTGCCGACAACAAGTGGTTTTTTTTGTTGTTGTTGTCGACAATTCACTAGCTTTTCACCACATTATTAGTAGATTACGATAATGAGCATTCATCGAAACTGATATCCATTATGTTTCAATGATAACTATCCCATAATGTTTCAATGATATCTCTCCTTTTGTTCTCTACTCAAACATGAATGTTCTACCCCAATTGGGTATTAAAAAGGATTTCCTTGTAAATCAACGAAATTGATCGATTTACTTCTGGGGTAATATTGTCGCAAATTTTGTATATCCCAAACGTATTTCCATCATTTATCGTTACCAAGTTTTTCGACACAGTTCATGCACTTCTTCTGCACCTCGTCGTGATGACAGTTATTAATTTCAACACCCTAATTAATTGCCCACTTGCCCAAAATTCCACAAAAACATGCCGCGCACGTCAGAACCAACGAACGAGACGCACCCTCGTCGCGGCAGCGGGGAGGGAGGGAGTCGACGGAGCTCGTTAGGTGGAGCACGTCTAGAGGCTGAAACATGTGACCGGCCGAATAGGGGTCACCGCCGACGACACTCGACGGCCAGGGCGATAGCCAGCCATGGAAATTAACCAAGCAGGCGTCATAAAAGGAAAATTTATTACATGGAAATTCATTAGAAGTTAAATAGACTGAAAGCATATGGAATAAAAGCGTGACACTGTTGTTGTTGATGACACTGAGGAATATATTAATTTTTTCTGTTATGCATTTTTCATAGTGGAACAAAGTCGAAGGAAAATTACAGATTCTTGCACATAAACCACCTGAATTCTCCTCCAACTGATGACGCCAGGCAGATTTGAGAGCTTTGAGAATGCGATGCAGATTCTTAACTTTGGGGGGGAACTTAAATAAATCTTCTCAAGTCGTATTAGACGCTTCACTGTCTCCAAAATACGATGGTGAAGATGATAGTTTCACGAGATTTCCGGCTTTGGTGCTCGACAGATAGAGCGTGCGACATCTTGAACTCTTCCCAGCATTAAACTGACAATGAAATAAATTAAATGGAATTTGTTCAAGCCACTTCAGCCACTGACCGATGGAGAGCGCGAGTCAATGAACGAGGAAATACTACAATATTATGCTGTGAGCAACAATGAGAAACATGGTATCATATCATGGTATCATGAGTTATAGTAAATTCTTTCGTTCGATATCGCGATCTGTTCTCTCAGGCGGCACACGAAGAAATTGGCTTCTATTTTTTGTTGTTGCCATTGTTGTTGTTGTTGTGTTCCTTCTTATCTTCTTATTTGTATCGTCACTTATATCAATTTACAAAAGTAATTTTATCATCAAAATGGGGCTGCCACAAGCACACACACTCACAAACACACACACACACACAGGCAGACCGATACCGAAGTTGGACTTATTTATGTATTCGTTGGAATGCAATATTATCATCAATATTTATTTTAAACAATTTCTCGATTATTTTCTCAAGTCATATTTCTGTTTATTTTAAACATTGCGAATTCGATGAGAAAGTCGATTTTGTGGAAGGAATATTTTGAAATTATTTATGAAATTTAATTCCCCTCCACAAAACATAATTAAACACGAAATCCAATATCGAAATAAAGTGTGCGCGAAATGAAAAATCGAAACAACAAAAGAAAAAACCCAGCCGAGTTAATCACCTTCTCGAACAAGCTGCTGCTCCAACATGGCCTCAAGGTTATATCTGGTATAATGATGACGGAAAAGGTCGAGTTTCACTTATTAAAAAAGGTACTCAAGCAAACGCTAATCCGTCTACATTTAAATCTAATAAAAAACAGATTAATTTTGAGATTAACAACCACTCCATCGCTCCACTTACTCTCCATCCTTATAAAGCTATGCTCATCAAATGTTGTTTCATGATGGCTATAAGTGAGAGTATATTTTGTGGTTTACTGAAGTTGTCTTTGGCTTTCGACCGCAAAACCTTTCGTCTGTCTTGGGACGGAATTTATGAGTTTACTGCCCCCGTGTACTTCGTCGGCAGGAAGCAACTACTTAATGGTGGGGTCCCATTTTTGGACCTCATTGCATTCATGGACTGGCTTTTCTTCGGCTTTTTCTATTCTCTCTATGGATGACATTCTTGACGAGCTTTTCCTCCGCGCCTACAACTTTATTGGAGTGGGGGAATCCTCCGTTCGTTCGTTCGTTGTGTTTGGCCAAACACTATCGAGGCTATGGCATTGGTTTGTTTGCTTGTTTGTTGTTTGTCTGCCTCCCCAAACCACGGAAGTTTGCCTCCCTGCTTTCTTTGCGTTGTCAGAAGGTTTGTTCGGTAGATTGGGTGTGGTTTGTAGACATTTCTTCTACATATACTGAACTTATAAATATTTTATTTGAGCAATTAATTAGATCCATAAATATTTTTTCAATATCATTTAAAATTTTCCTTCCTCTCTCTCTCTCTCTCTCTCTCTCTCTCCCTCCGGTGTTTGCTTAAATTTGCACATACTACAATAGCTGTTGGACTTTGGATTCGATCTCTCTGAAATGAAGGTTTGCGGAACTTTGGTCATTTGTAAATAATCTCCTTCGATAACCTTTTGTACCGTTGAAATTACTTCAGTATTTCAAAAAAAAAACTAAGGCCGGTGACTCATTAAACTTGTACTGTGAATTATCTGCGATCGATAACCTTTCAATTTTGAACTATATACTTCAATTGCTGCTTCAATGGTTTAAGAACATTGCTTTCACATGCCTCTGAAAGAAATGTAATGAAATATAAAAACGACAATAACATGTTTTATTTTCTGAGGGTCGCTGGAGTTCAACAAACAGTATTGTGTGCAAGCGGAGAATGGTGAATGAAACGTTCTACACGTAAATTATCAAATCAACGGTTCGGGCTAAGTACTTAACTGCAACTACTATCGATCGAATCTCTCATCTCTCAATCTCCCCAACTATGGTATCCTTTAAATAAACATGTCATTCTTCATTACCGGCCGGTGCATGCATGGCGCAAACGGACAGACAGACAGACAGTCGGACGGACAGACAGACAGACAGACAGACAGACAGTAGGACGGACGGACTAGACAAAGTCAAGTTAATGAATAATTTGTCGTTGAACACGTTAAGCAAATTATCGAAACTTTGACACTGAATACGTGACAATATCTATTCTCAGCCACAACGAAGGAAGGCGAAGGCATCGATGTGTGTGTATTTTATTTACAATAATGACTTGTTGCATTTCCGTTATGTTTACTTTCATATTAATAATAATAATAATAATAATAGTAATAGAGCACAAGCGTCCTTAATCGAAATACTCCGCCCATAGCATCCTCCACTTATGTATATCGGGGAAACAATTGCGTCCGGAGGCTGACTGGTGACGTACATTGAGACAGACAGACAGATGGACAGATCGCAACGACTACGTACATCGGAGGTCATATTGGTTGAACTGCATTAATTGATTTTGAAAATTGTTTTCGATATCATTGGAAACATTCATTGAACACCCCGAGGGAATTATTTATAACCCATACATTGTATCGCGATTTTCTATGACATGATTTCTACCAAACAAAAAACAAAATCTTAATCTTAACGCAATGTTCTTTCTTCACTAGTCTGCGGAAAAGTCTACATTTGTGGGCATCGTACCTTTCTACACAGGATGTTGGCGTAGGAAAGAGGTACTTGAACTTTTTCCTAAGATGATGATGATGTTTTCATTTCGAGCGGTTTTTAATTTTGTGACTCAATTAAAACCACCTTCACCTCTTCCTTCACATCTCCTCCACCTTCGCAGATTTTAGTGCAATTGGCTTTGATATTATTATTTGTTGTTGTCTTCTTGGTGATTAACTTGGTACTTTATTGTTATTGTCGCAATGGACTTTACAATGCCATCCCTTTCACCATTCCTTTCATGATATTTTCACACCCACATATTGTTATAGTTATTGATTTTATTCTATTTAAATCATTGGACGTTGGTTTTGTTTTATGTTTTACATTGGTCTTTACTGCTTTTTCGTTGTCCCTTTCGTTGCCTCCCCACAACTGTTGGAATTTCTTAATCTCCATGTATCAATGCTTTTTCAAAAATAGACATATATTATGCAAAAACATGCACACGTTTTCAAAATTATTCATTGTTAAGTTTTAAGTCAATTATTTGGTTGTTGTTCTATTGATTTTAAAAGCTTCTGCCAGAAGGTTCCAACCAATGATTTCAATCAGAAGACAAATTTTGAAAAATTGTATTCATTATTCTATAAATATCAGATAATTTGAACTCTTTTCTCTTTGCTAAACGAATCATTTGGATTGAAGTTATTTTGCAAATCCCACTGTAGCTCGCTCAGTGCTAATTTTGGTTCAAATTATTAACACCACCTTCCCTCGCTCCTCGCTCCTCCCTCCACTCAATCCACATTCTTCCATCGCACAGAAGTGTGCTAATTTTTGCACATTTCAACAAAAGAACGGAAACTGCTTAGATTTAGTTGAAACGAGTTTTTGTTTCTCAATAAATTTCCGATCGTTATTATTTGTGGGTTTTGTTTTTTTTAGTTCAAGCGGCATTCAACGGGATTGTATTTAATTTTTCATTGTACACTTCGCAGGCGAACAAACATGCTTCCTCACAGGCCAACTCACTATCGAGTTCCGATCGGGTTCCGCCCATTGGCGGCTATCAATGGCCAGCCGATCAGACTCCCGGAGTAACTGGTCTCAAGAACCACGGCAACACATGTTTCATGAATGCGGTTCTGCAATGTCTCAGTCACACCGACATCTTGGCCGAATACTTTGTTTTGGATCAATACAAGGTACGTCATTAGATTTTTTGTATAAATTCTAAATTAAAATAATTAACCTTCCTCGCGATCTTCCCCTTAGGCCGATTTGAAACGACGCAATAAAATAAATTCACGTAAATTCGGTACCAAAGGCGAGCTCACCGAACAATTGGCGAATGTTTTGAAGGCCCTGTGGACATGCAAAAACGAGAGCGATCACAGCACTAGCTTTAAGGTGACTATCCAAACGATCTTTATAGATTAGCATAAGTTCTCTAATGTGTTTTTCTCTCTCGATCTCTCGCTCTCTGTAGGCTGTTGTGGATCGGTATGGTTCACAATTTCGCAGCTCAACGCAACACGATGCGCAGGAGTTTCTGTTTTGGCTTCTGGACAAGGTGCACGAGGATCTCAATACGGCGACCAAGCGGCGTTACAAAAGTGTGAAGGTAAATAAGATCGTTTTTCGTTGCTTTTTTTTGTACTAGGCTCTAAACGCAAGTCTAAATAACATTGATGAGACGTGTACAAAGAAAGCAGACACCCTATTTTGCTTTGAAGAAATAAAAGTAGAAGCGGCGACACATCTAATTAGCCTCCATAAAAAAGCTTTATAATGCTGCATTTAATAAGATAAGCTTTGGTGTCTTTGTTTTATACATTTTTCAAGTTAATAACGTAGTCATTCACCCCGAAACACATTTGTTCTATGCATCAACTTTGTATAAATTTGCCAGCCGAAGTGTGAGTTCAAATCGAAGAACTTTGAGCCCGAGACTCAATTTAAATGTAATGTGTGTGTTTGAAGATCTTTTGCAAAACAATCCAAACCCCTACTTGTCAAACGCCTGTTGTACAAATATCCGGCGTATTATCAATTGTCGTCGGTCTGGTCACACACATGCTCGTAAAGTGTGCTCGTTTAAGGTGCTCTTGATTTTCGCCAAGTGGAAATTTTTCCTCGCGATTAGATAGCTGCACATTTTCCCCTTATGCAACTCGTCTCCCAACGTCTCATTACAACATCATATTTCATTGGAAATCTTTCTGACGTGGCCCCGTGTAATGTCTCTAAACTAACTGAATTGTTCAATTTCAAATGCACTCTTAGTATTAGTCATAAATCACCTACATTTCAAGCTTAATCCTAAACTCCATCTATACATTTTTATGTTTACTTTAGAATAACTACGGCCGACCAGATGAAATCATTGCAGCCGAGACGCTAGCGAACCACATACGATGCAACAATTCCTTCGTTCAGGCCGTGTTCCAGGCTCAATTCCGCTCATCGCTGACATGTCCGCGTTGCAAGAAACAATCGAACACGTTCGATCCGTTCCATTGCATCTCGGTGCAATTGCCACAGTTGACGCAGCAGACGATCTTCGTGACGGTGCTCTATCTGAAGCAACATCCGCGGCAGGTGAAGCTCGGCCTCACTGTGCCGGCGGGATCGCCGATTGTCGCGTTGCGCGAACAGCTCCACACGGACACTGGCATCGCGAGCGATCGCATGGTGCTGGTGGACCTCACAGACACCGGCTTCTCCCGTGTCTTCTACGACACCCAACCGGTGTCGACGCTGGCCGGCATCGAGACGATCCACTGCATTGAGGTGCCCGAGCATAATGTTGTCGCCAGCATCAAGTCGGCGAACGATGTCAATAAGCTAAATACAAATGCCACCACTACAACCACCTTCACCACCAACTCCACTGCGACGGCAACTGCAGTGGCCACATCATCAGCAACAGCAACAACCTCACATAACACGGATCTGCTGCTACTCATTGCGAATGTGAAGAAGAAAAGAAGTCGTTGTCGTCGTCATCGACAGAAGAAGATGGTGATGCTGCTGTCGCTGAGGGTGGGAAGGAGGAACGTTTTGGCACACCATTCTGTTTGCGAGCGCCACGCGATTGTTCGTACAGTGAGCTGCAAAAGAAATTGCTGCGTGAAATGTCCTCCATACTGAAGCCGGAAGTGTTCGCCTATGCGACGCCACTTAAGGAAATGTTCCAGATACGACTGCAGGATCCGTCGGCTGACCCAGACACCTACTTGGAACAGGTCGAACATCCGTTGCTGACCGAAATGATTGACTTGGCACTCTCGGTACTCTCCGCCGAGGCTGGTCCCGCCCACATCAAACTGCTGCTCGAATGGCCGGAGCCTGAAAAACACTTTTCCGACCTCACAAACACCGTGGTGGAGCACGAGAGCGTGGCTCGTTTGCTGGAGAAGAAGACCAACGATACGGCCGCCCTCACTTTGGAGCAATGTCTGGAACATTACACCAAAGCTGAAACCCTTAGTGCTGAGGATGCATGGCGCTGTCCGCATTGTCAGCAATATTTGCCGGTGGTTAAGACGTTGGGGTCTGTGGTCTACTGCCCGACATTCTGGTGGTGCACTTCAAACGCTTCCGCCAACACCAGGCCAAGGGTTCCAATGCGGCGAAGCTCACGACAATGGTGAAATTCCCGTTAAATGCATTCGACATGGCTCCTCATTGGCAAAGGGAACGCGCGAGAGCCGAGAATCCCTGCAACACGAAGTGTCGACTGGTCACTACAATCGACCCAGCCCATGGAAGAAAACACGACCCGGCGACTCGCGTTCATCTACGCTGAACTCTCACAAGGAGAACCGGAGAACTTGTTAGATCTCTATGCTGGGTGCTATCACCAGGGCGACACCTTGGAGACGGGTCACTAACACGGCCCGCCTGCAAGAATCCCACGATCATCAGTTGGTATAAATTCGATGACCAGCGTTGTTCGAAAGTTCCCAGCGACTCGATCGAAGAGGAATCAATAATAATGAGGGCTTACATGCTCTTCTACCAAAGACGCAGGCACGGGATGTGGCAGAATGTTCAGGTTCCAGCTCAACTTCCGGCGAACATTGGGTGTCGAAAATCGCGCCGCCTATTCCAAGTGAAAAACCTGCAGCTACAGCGACAGTTGGCACCGTGACTGCAACTGAAGTGACCGCAGCTGGAGGACCGAAAATAGATACTGTGCCGGAGAGGGCAGAGACCAAGCCGGTGGAAATACCAAAGGTCGAAGGTGTTGTTGTTGTCAAGGAACTTTCCGAAGGTCAGTACTCATTCCCATTTTTGTAATTCCTATTTTAATACAAAATAATTCATTCTTGCAGATGTTGAAATTTCAGTACCTAAGAGAGAAATGCTCACTCCGCTGATTGTAAATGAGGAGGCCAAAGAGAAGGATATCGTGGATATTGAAGGACTGGAGTACGCCGATGATGCTGCCGAGGATGCCGACATGGATGAGTTGGACGCTTTGGAAAAGTTGACGCCCATCGATGGTTCGCCAACTGAGGAAATAAATCACATATTCGAAATGGACGAAGACTGCAAACTGAACGACAGCACCGACGCGAAGGAAGTTGATCCACCAATTGCAGCAACTGCAAACAACAGTGTGTCGCCTGTAAAATCGAAATCTCCCATGCCAGCTAGAGCTGTAGCGGAAAGCACAGAACAGCAATCGCCAGTTCCACTAGTGAATGGAAATGGCAAAACCTCGCCAAAGCCAACTGCCACAACATCTGTGGCATCGAATTCATCAGCTAGCTCCTCGACTTCTTCGCTTTCGTCGCGCTCATCGCCACATTCGCTGGCTGTTTCTACATTTGGCGCCTCGACGCTACAATCCAAATTCAATGGGTTCTCGGCTTCGTCGTCGGCCCAAAACTACAAGGAGGCTTTGCTCTCGAGCAGTTTGAAGAGTAACAGTAGTAGTATTATCGCTGCAGCTGCTGCGGCGCATTCAAACGATTTCCACCTGAATCGGTTGCACTATCAGCAACATTGGCACGGAAGTCGCTCCAGTGTCTCGGCCGTGGAGAATGCCACCTCATCGACGCAACAGGCACAGCATCCCCATCATACGAATTGCTTGAACTTGAGGCATTCCTTTTCGACAAGTTCCAATTACAAGCTGAAGGAATGCAGCGACACTCTATCGACGATGCTTCGCAATTCGGCCAATACATGCAGCAAGGATACGCTGATTTTCATCGATCAGCAGAGTCATCATCACCACCACCACAGCCTGATGGAGGATGACGACGACGACACATTTATGGGCAGCAGATCATTGTGGGTAAGTAAATGTTGCCTGTTCATTTGCGAACTATGTTTTACTCATCATGCTGATTATTTTCTTTTAGATCTCTCCGGTTACACCGCATAAACTTATCACCGTATCGCCAAAGAATTGAGAGGATTTTGTAAATCACCGTTTGGCGCACAAATCCTCTGAAGAATATCGACGCTAAAACAGACAATTACTGTCGCAGATGCGAATATACATTTAACGTTTATCAATTGCAATGGATATATAAAATACAGACAATTCGGAGTTCATTGTGCACTAAGAATTAAAGGTGGAAATATTAAGATTTTTATTTAACAGACTCAAATACTTTTAAAATTGCAAACATAAATATATTTATGTTTGCTGCAATTAAACAGATATACGTGGAATATATGTATATTATTATTACCTTTGTAACTAATATCAATATAGGAGTGAATTTAAATGTACGAATTGTTGTGTTCAACTATAAAAATATTTAAATGAATCGAATTACAAAGTTAATTATCAATACCAAGAAATATGGAAAGTAAAAATATAAATTAGACTTTAAATTATAAACGTTATTTGTTAAGAACAAATCATCAAATCCTTCGTGTTTAACGTAACACAATCACAAACGATAAGTTATACAATAATGAAACAATTCTATTGTATAAGTTAAATGTTAATTATATAAATTACAGGCGAGCATGAAATGTGTTAAATTGTTAAATGATTCCAAAACGTAAATTTAAATTTAATTTATAACTAAAATATGTTCGACAAAATTTTATTTTATAACCAGATATACATAAAACGAAAAAGTACAATTATTTTTAATTTATTTTATTTTATTTGTATTTCTCATTCTCAATTTGCTTTGAACTTAGCTCTTAAATGAAATCCCGTAACCTAATATGGATTAAATTATTTAATTTAAAAATACTATGTATCCCTAAATGGATTTAAATTATTCTCTATTCCTTATACTTGAATGAAAACCTGTATAAAAATAATTTTATCAAACGGTATTACATTGAACTACATTCTTTCATACATTTATTATATTTTTAATTCTTTTTCTTATTACCCATGTGAATTGTGAAATATGTATGAAAGTATCTATCGAAACTACAATATTTAATAAATAGTTTTAGCTCTTTTTTAAGCAATGGCAAATATTTAAAGACTCTAAAGATTTGTTTATAAAATTTATATATTGAAATATATATGCATAAAGTGAGAATATGTAATATTTGTTGAGAATTATCACTATTTATAGTGAAAGATAATTATTCAAAATAAACACTATATCTACAAAAGAACATCGTGAACTAGTTATTTCAATTTAATGTATTTTTCAAAACCCTTCAGCCATAGACGCGCTTCAACAACGTGAAATACGTGTATGATGCATTCAGCAGCGCTTGAAACAGCTCTAAGGTCATGGGGTAAATGTTGCCGACCATGATCTGAGCACAAAGAACATCAATGAGTTAGATAAAATTGTAGGGCGGGTGCAACATACCGAACATGGTTTCTGGGCCCTCATAATAAGCAGCAGGATGTGTTTTTGCACCGGAATCTTAAACGTAAACCACTGAGTGTCGTAGGCCGCTGTGGCTATGGCCAAGTTCTAATGGAGAAGTTTTATTATTTTCAAACATTAATACAAATTC